>CABHPH010138348.1:0-27301 GCA_902168325.1 Peromyscus nudipes
TGTGTAATGGAATAATTTCTGATTGAATTTTTTGCTAATTCCAGAGAAGAAAATATGAAGAATGCATGGGAGACCTGACTAAGAGCCTATGTTTGGGAAATTGATAACCCATTGAAATGTAGACCCTCATGACATTTTCCTGCATGTATAAGTATTCAAACTGCCTTTAAATGGCTTTATACACACTACTGACTGGTGCTGCTTTCAGCCTGAGCCAGAGAACATTTATATACATTAGGCAACAGATATTTCAGAGACTTGTAGCTGGTCTCATACAGTGAATGAGGGATTGCTGACTGTACAACCTTGAAGAGCAAATCCATTATGACCTTGATCAAATCCCAGGTAACATGACAGGAGGGGCTACAAAGATGGTGTTAGTAGAATGGTAGTGAGGATATCTATGAACCACAGTACATTGAATAATAGTCACAGAAATAGGAGAAAATTGAATTTACATGGAATCACAAAGAATCCGAGACGAGAGAATCCCTAGAAATATAGAGCATTGCTTGAGTTATCCCAGTTGTGATTACAGAAAACACTGCAGAGCCACAAGACCAACAGAACATGGGAGTAGCAGAAGAGTAGAAACAAAGCCCAATAAAAGCAGCAGATCCAAAAGCAGAACAGTATCAATGACCAAATTGTCACCAGAATGTCACCAAAATAATATAGGCATGCTGCATAATAGGCAACTTCATCAACCAATGATTTTGGAAAAGAATCTATCCAGTTAAAAAATATGCCCATGGGTCTAATTCTCTTTCACTGTACAACAAGTCAGTGACCTTCATGTATGCTGGAACAGTGAAACTGACAAGAGAGGATGCATGCAACAAATCCATGCATGGAAATCATAAAAATCAAAAGTATAATCAAACAGCTGTAGAGCAGATAGATTTATTAGCTAACTTTTCAGAGTATGTTAGGATAATACTAAGAATAAATCATAAAAGAGAAGGAAAAAATCACAAAGTAAATAAATATAATTTTAATGATGAAGCAAATTAGTTGAATAGATCATGATAAAAAGCATTTACATATGCAAATAAGAAAACATTAAAAATGCTCTTCTCCATTAGTCGTGAACAAAATGCTCACCTATTGTATATCATGTCCCCTCTGCCTCATCAGTGTCCACAACAACAATCCAATCCTGCCAGAAAGAAATCAGAAACATGGTGTCAGCAGGAATCCAACTGACTGCAGCCTCCACGCAAGTCCTTGTACAGCTTCTTCAACAACCAAACAAGGAAAACATTCACTAAGATTGAACTATTTCACATAAATGGTTCTGTATGAAATGACTAATTATAGTACATTCTTACAAAAATGAGTTACTCACTGACCAACGTACATGTGAACCAAAACAACAGATGCGAAACAGAAAAGTAATTATATGGTATGTGAACAGTAATACATACCTAGCATGCTATCAATCAAACCTGGGAACATAACTGGCAAGGAGATTTCTCTTATGTAAAGGATATAAGCAACTCATTTCAACAGGAATGAGCAATTTCTTCAAAATAGAAAAAGTAATAGTAAAATTATATAAACATTTGAGAGAACATAGTTCAAAACCTGTAGAAGTAACCATCTTATTAAATAAGAAACACAGAGCCAATGTAAAGATAAAAGCCCAAGAGGTCAGAGCTAAGAGCCTTACCCTTCCTGCTTCAGCGATCCTTGCTGTGGATATCACTCTGTATCAATAAAGCACTGATTGGCCAGTAGCCAGACAGGAAGTATAGGCGGGACTAACAGAGAGGAGAATTGAGGGAACAGGAAGGGAGAGGAGAGACTGGCTGGAGCCGCGCCAGGAGAAGGAAGATGTAAGGTACCGGTAACCCACGAGCCACGTGGCAAAGTAGAGATTAATAGAAATGGGCTAAATATAAGAGTAAGAGCTAGACAATGATAGGCCTGAGCTAATGGCCAAGCAGTTTAAATAATGTAAGCGTCTGTGTGTTTATTTTATAAGTGGGCTCGGAGACTGGCGGGACTTGGGAGCTGGAGACTGGCGGGTGGCGGAGATTTGTCCTGACTGTGGGCACGGCAGGAAAACTCCAGCTACAGATCCTCTTCAGCCAAGAGAACTGCTTCCTGTGTGTTTGTCTTTGTAAAGACTTTCTGTTCTGCCTTCTCATTGGTTGTAAACCCAACCACATGACTGCCTCATCACTGCCTGTCTGTACAGACCTCCAGGTCTTCCATGGTTGGTATTGAGATTAAAGACGTGTGTCTCCAATGCTGACTGTATCCTTGAACACACAGATCTACATAGCTCTGCCTACCAAGTGCTGGGATTAAAGGCGTGTACCACGAATGCCCAGCTTTGCTATGGTTGCTATTAGCACTGACACCCAGGCAACTTTATTTATTAACATACAAATAAAATCACATTTCAGTACAAATAAAATATCACCATAAAAACCCTTAAGAAGATCAATACATGATTATAAAATCCACTAAACTTTTATCAGTGAAAAACATTGATTATTGGCATAAAGAAGATGACAAAACAATATCCATAGGAATACAATACAGACAGATTTAAAACTCTGCAGAGACACCAAGCAATTCTTACTGAAGTACTGCTGCATCATTTCAGGAAATGTGTAATTTGAACATAAAGAAAGAGAATCCAAAGGTGCTACCAAAACCTTCAAAATTAGGAGGTCAGGAAACAAACCTACATGCATGAACTTTGTTAGTTTTACAATTTAATAAAATTATTTTAATGAAAATCATTCAATTGTTTTATGAAGATACAAAAGTGCTATGAACAGAATGGTACACATTAACAACATGTACACTCAAACACATTATAATTTCTCTTAGTATTCATCCTTACAGAGAAAGTCAGTAACATGTACATTAGGAAAATATCTGTATTACTATAAATAGATTACTCCAGAATCATTTCTCAAGAATGTGGTAAATCCAATCACATATCTTATTGGCAACATTGCTGTTTTTAAATATTGTCTTTAGTGTCTGTATTTTAACTGATGGGTATCAGTGTTTTGCACTATGTATGTATCTGCTATGTATTTGTTCCTGTTGTAAACTGAGGTCAAAAGAAGGCCTCAGATGTCAGGAACTGAAGATATAGGTGGTTGTCAGCCACAATGTGTATACTGCGAGTGGAAGCCAAGTTCTCTTCCAGACAAGTAGGTGATATTAATTGCTAAGTCATCTCAAAGGCCCCCACCCACCCCATTCCCTTGCTTTCCACTGTCACTTGAACACCCTACAACCCCTATCTCAAAAACACCTGGTATGTTTGCTACTGTGCACTTTCTGTACACCTTCCAGGGCTCTTTGTTCTGTTCCACAGGTGAACTTGTCTGGTCTATCAGTGAGCCCTGCCCATGTGGAAGAGATTCTTCAGAAAGCACCTGCATTTCTAACACAATACTGTCCTCAGTAGGTAAAAAGAAAACAAAGTAAAGGTTTCTAAAAATGATTCCCTGGCTCTCACAAGTACCAGGATATGGAAAAATACTTAGGGAGGATTTTCAGTTAGCATAACTAGAGTCCCACCACTTCTGCTCAGGGCTCAGTCAGAACTCACGTGCTGGCGTTGAACTGAATGACTGGGGTAAGAATAGTCTACAGCATCAAGTTTCTGATTTTATCATGGAGCAAAAAGGAAAGAAACCTTACATAGGAAAAACATAAAGGGCAGAAAAATATCATGCAATGCTCATTCTTTTTTGTTGTTTGTTTGTTTTTGTTTTGTTTTCTTTTCGAGACAGGGTTTCTCTGTGTAGCTTTGGAGCCTGTCCTGAAACTCACTCTGTAGACCAGGCTGGCCTCAAACTCACAGAGATCTGCCTGCCTCTGCCTCCTGAGTTCTGGGATTAAAGGCGTGCATCACCACCGCCCGGCTGCAATGCTCTTTCACTATGAGGATTTCATTTTACTCAGAGATGTGACACTCATGAACACAATGCCCAAACACTTGCAGAGTAGCTTTCCTAGGAACCATTAACAGGAGCCAAAGAGATTCTAAGAAAACTATTCTTACCTACAGAAAGGTGTCTGATGCAATTATGGCACATCCAATCTCTCTACAAAGCCCGAGAGAGCAAGGCCCAGGGAGCGGCCCTCCTCCTGAGAGAAGTCAACAGCCACAGAACTAACTGCCAATAAAATCTGAAGTTAAAAACAAACAAAAACAATGGAAGTGTGTGTTTGAACCAGCTGTGTTTCTGCACAGCTTTAGTCACAGCACTCAGAAGGCAGAGGCAGGCAGATCCCTTTTGAGACCAGATATGACACACATGAGGACTTCTGAGCCGGACAGGGCAACAGAGTGAGACACTAATTCAACAAAGCAAGGCCAAAACCAAACCAAACTCCCAAGCCAATTTGTCCATGTGTCCAAGGGAAGAGGGCTTGTTTTGGACCTAGGAAATAAAAGACAATTAGAGACAATTTTTCTCATATAGCTGAGTGGTTGGAATTATTTAAGTGTTGCTTTGTCATTTTGTCCCGGTCTATAGTTCACCTTCTGACTGTGGCCTGATACCCTCTCACAGCATGCAAAAAGACTGACTTTTTCACACTGGAAGGTATAGTATTAGAAGTCAGTATATGACATTCAGACACATTTCTGAATGCTGTATTTACATACTAGAATGCATACATCTAATTTGGATAGGGAGTGACCACTTTAAACATGGCTAACATATACTTTCTGATTTAATCAAATATGAAGTAACTCCTTACTTGACTAATATTTAAAAAGCTCTCTGGTAATGGCCTAATCCCAAGGAACAAAATCCTCTCTCTAGAACAGGTAAAGTGCAAAGCTACGGATTTATTTCACACAGATGATTTAAAATTTGGGCCCTAGTGCCTAGGAGTAGCAGATTGACATTTGTCCTTGGGGCAGAATAAGTGTCTTTATTATCATGTGAGTGTCATTGGAAAATTCTCCTTAAGAATGTTAAGAGTTCAGACTGGGGTGTGGTAAGATAATCCATGTCATACATTCTATAGAAGTCACATGGTTAGGCCTTCCAGCTTAAAATCTGGAAAGAATATTGACTCAAAAACACACATTGCTGCCTGGCTGTGTTGTTCTGAATCTCCTCTATTTTCATTCACAATGCTGGAATGACAAGGTCCAAACACTCATTGGGATGGGCAGAAGGACAGGGCCCTGGGAATTGTGGATCTCAGCTGCTAGCTTGACATGGATCTTAATTAGATGTGCTCTTTATTATGTCACCATAGCACTCATTTTTTTAATGTTTCTGATGATTTTCTTATAATAAATTGGTTTATTCTGAACCACTCACAAATGTAACCATGTATCTGTCTAAGGTTCTAGTGCTGGGGTGTGGGATGAAATTTACTATTAATGTCATAGTTCTTTATATGTTCTGTGGAGATGAGTAAATAACCTAGTGTTCTTTATGTAACTCCACATCATAACTCTTCTGGGTGAATTATGGAATATTCTAGGCCTTCTGCAGTCTAAGCAAACACTGGGTTCAGTGAAGTCTCAGGGAAGAGGAGAAGGACTGGCAGCCAGGAAACCTATGTAGATAATGCAGGGAACACTTGCATCAAGAGAAGCTGGTTTCCAGGGCCATAGAGATGGTCGCAAGTTCCAGGAGCTGTGATGACTTCTTACTTTCTATGGCACCAGCTCAGATTGCCATGCATATACAACATACAGGGAAAACACTGATATAGATAAATGAAGTAATATCCCTTTTATTAAACACATATAATTTTATCTTTGTTAGTATTTGTCTTTTTTTTAGGTTGTTTTTTATTTTTGACGCTTGAAAACTTCAGTTGTGAATGCCCTCATCACTATAATTTCTAGTTGTTAAGAATATATAAATATTTTTGTTGTTATAATTGTATAGTAATTAAGAGCTTAGAATGATACCTCAAAAAGCAGTCCTCCCTAAATGAAGTCCACTGTGTTTTCCAGAATGTCTGGGCTTAGCAGAGTATCCTAGTCTTATGAATATCCTATTTTAAAGGTTTCCATGACATATTTTGCGAAAGGGGCATTAAATGGAAGGGTAGGAAATTAGATTGGTTTTTTTCCTTTGACTCAGGCTACTGCAATCTTCCTCTAAGAAATATCTAACGTGACTCTTGTCAAATGGCTGGCTCATGTAAGAAGGAATCGGCCTACTCGACCTCAGTTCAAAGCTGAGCTCAAGTTCAGTTAAACAGCTTTTCATACTCCTGTCCCCTATGTGAAATGGCAGAGTGGCATACATTTTCATTGTCTATATTAGACTTGACGAACAGAGTAGGCTAAATTGTTGAGACGATATTTTTCCCAATCAGCAGAATTTCCCATAAGCCATTGCTAGTGCAGCAGAAAGGTGCAGAACTGGGTTTTACAGCAGAACCAGGAATGTCGCCAACTTCAGGGTCGCTGGTGAGTGGGCAATGGTCGTTTGCTGTTTTCTGAACCAGACACAGTGTGGGAAACAGAATGGTGAGGTGGAGGTGGGTGGGATGGGATTATAGGGCAGGAACAGCTCTGATGCGGGCGGAGCCAGGACCACTAAGGACAGGAAGGAAGAAGGGACGTGAACACCCGCCATTATGTTTGGGAGTCTAAGGAGCTGCGTGGTTCTGAACAGAAGAGGAGGAAGTATGCCGGTGTTTCATGGGTACGTGAAACCTTCCCACAGCCACATTGTCACATGGGGCATCCCTGGGAAGAAACCAATCATCAGAGCAGTGGTGTAAACCGCAGTCCGCTGGCCCTGAAACTTACCAGGTTTAAGGATCTGCTGGGCTGGGAAACAGGAGCAAACAAACTAGGAGTGTGATTTCCTCTTATGCTGTTCTGTTCATTGGGAAACTGGATCTGAAATTCTGCTGTGGATATATTAACCCTGTCTATAAATTTTCGATCATGTGAACTGGATCTTATCCTGTTTTTTGTTTTTTTGTTTTTTTTTAATTCGTTTTATGACTGCCCAGATATTTACAGAAGAATTATCTGATGAAGGACTTCTTTTATCTGTTGTTTGCAAATATGATTGTTTCGATTGGTGGCAATTACAAAGCCCCTGGACTTTAAATACATTTATGCTTTCTTTCTTTCTTGCTTGCTTGATTGCTTTTTTTTTTTTAAAGATTTATTTATTTATTATGTATACAGTATTCTGCCTGAATGTGTCCCTGCAGGCCAGAAGAGGCCACCAGATCTAATTATAGGTGGTTGTGAGCCACCATGTGGGTGCTGTGAATTGAACTCAGGACCTCTGGAAGAGCAGCTAGTGCTCTTAACTACTGAGCCATCTCTCCAGCCCCGCATTTATGCTTTCTAACATCCCGTGTTTTTCCACTTCCCTACTCAAGGGAATGTCCTTTGTCTTTGGGGACTAGTCATCCCAGAGAGCTTTTTAGACACTATTCACATAAGAAGCCACTGCAGATTTGATGGAATCAGAAAGTACGTTGTGGCAAGCTTTAAAACTATGGTTGTAAATATTAACATTTACTAAGCAAACTTTTTTCTCCAAGTAATTTTCTCTCTGGGACTTAGGTTGTGAATACAGCATCCTGAGATGTGTTTTCATATGCTTTGTATTTAATTTTACACCTTAGAGTCTGGAAAACTGCAGTATGTATCATGCTGTGAGAGGCTATCAAGTCTTATTGTTTTTACAGTTATAAGAAGTAATAGATTAGAACAAAATTAGAAAGCATCTGTTCAATAATTCTTATCACTCAACCATATTAAAAATTGACTGTGTCTTTTGTCTCCTTTTGCCAAGAAAAAACATTTTCCCATAATACATGAACAGATTGGCTTGGTGTTATTTGGCTTTATTTTGTTGAATAAGTACATCACTCTGTTGCTGTGTTGGGCTCAGATTTCACTGTGTACACCAACCTGGTCCCACAAGGAATCTGCCTGCCTCTGCCTTCTTAGTGCTGGGATTAAAGCAGTGCAGGAACACAGATGGCTCAAATACTCACTCCTGGTTTTTAATTCTATGGTTTGTTGGCACTCAGTGCTGTGACTTTGTACTGCTCTCAGGAAGAACAGCAATGCCTGGATCCTTGATCAGGCTTTGTACAGTTTGCAGCTTGCAGAATTGCAGAAGTCTAGGGTTTTTTTTTGTTTTTTGTTTTTTGTTTTTGTATGTGAGACTAGTGTTCTTCCAGTCTCCATTGGTCTTCCTCAGGATTCCAGGGAAATATACTCTGCAAGTATGTGAGCTTTGTGTGAATCAGTCTCCCGTCTCACAGAGGGAAGTGAAAGAAAATTGCATTGCATGATACTGTGTTCTTCTTGTTTGTCCTTTTAGGAGATATTAGTCTTTTGTTTTTGTTCTATGATGAATTCAGAAAGACAGTGGTGTCTATTACTCCAATTGTTCAGGTCTATTTCACCCTCGAGCTGTGATTAGAAATAGTGGGACTCAAGTTATGGTACCTGAAAATGATCCCTAAATATTTTTGGTATTCTGAGACTGCATGATATCTGGGGAATCATTTGGAGAACCCATTACTTTGTTTTCTCTTTATCTAGTGAGCACAGTACTGTGTTAGAAATCCAGGTGCTTCCTGAAGAATCTTTCTCTTCTGCAGGTTTCATTGATAAAGCCAGACCTTCAGTTTTGATGCAGAACCTTGCGCCCTGGTAGGTGGAGAGAAACAATACAGTATGAAATATATCAAGTACTTTGGAGGTATTGATGTAGGGGTGTTGAGCAGTTCAAGTGACCGTTGAAACAGAATGGGGGATGGCTGTTGATATGACTCGACATTTAATAGCCCTTGCTTTTCTAGAAAAGGCCATGGATTCCTTTCCCTGTACCTACATAGAGGCTGATACCAATCCATAAATTCAGTTCCAGAGATCTGATGCCTTTTTCTTACTTCTGTTCACACCAGGCATAAACACAGAGCTCTTACATACATGCTGCAAAACACTGATACCCATTAGCTAAAATACAATATCTAAGGAAAAATTTTTAAAAAGAACATGCAAATGATACTTGAGATTGCTTTTGTGAAAATTTATTTCTCTGGAAATGATTATAGCATATTCTACTGTAAATAATTATCTTATTGTATATGTTATTGGATTTTGATATGAGTCACTGCTAGGAGAAAATATAATTTATTTGACTATGAATGACAGTAATGATTTTCACATCCTATTCCAGTATCTTTTGTCTTTTCATACAAATACTAAATGACTTTCACTACTGGAATTTTAGCATCTTGTAAAATTAGGAAAATTGGTACCTCTGGGTTTGTTTCTTGACCTTTGACATTTTCGGTAGTTTCTTTAGATTCTACTCCATTTCTTATTTCCTACAATGATGCCTTTAGGACTTTCCTAAGAATTGCTTAGTACCTCTGCAGAGTTTGAAATGTCTATATTGTCTTCCCTGTGACACCTCCTGTTGTCTTTCTTCAAGTCAATTCTCAATGGCTTCCACTGCTATAACTGCTGTGGGATGTTCTGTATGGCAAATGTGTTGCTAATAAAACACTAATTGGCCAGTGGCTAGGCAGGAAGTATAGGCGGGACTAACAGAGAGAATAAAATGAACAGGAAGGTGGAAGGAGACGCTGCCAGACGCTGCCAGCCACCGCCAGGACAAGCAGCCTGTAAAGATGCCGGTAAGCCACGAGCCATGTGGCAAGGAACAGAATTATAGAAATGGATTAATTTAAGATATAAGAACAGTTAGCAAGAAGCCTGCCACGGCCATACAGTTTGTAAACAGTGTAAGTCTCTGTGTTTACTTGGTTGGGTCTGAGCGGCTGTGGGACTGGCAGGTGAAAGAGATTTATCCTGACTGTGGGCCAGGCAGGAAAACTCTAGCTACATATAACTTTTAAAATATTTTGAAATCTTGTTTTGTTCTTCTGATAGTTTTTGAACTCTGTGCTTTCTTAAAATTTCATATGAACTTAGCATAACTTTTTCTGTTTTGCAGAAATTACACATTCCTGTAGAAATGAATTTCTTAGAATTCTTACCCAAGAGAAAGTATCTTTCAGTTGTGCTCACTGTTCGAATGAGAATATGATAGCTGAATGTCAGTGTTCATATGTCATACATGTATTCTTCTGTTTTCCATCTGATTTTTGTATTCATATGCATGTTGGTCAGTGAATAGTTCATTTTTGCAAGAATGCACTATAATTAGTCATTTCCTACATGACCACATGTGTAATATAGTTGAATCTTATGTGAATTTTACTTGTGTGGTTCTTGAAGAAGCTGTACCCTGACATGCATGGTGGCTTCAGTCAGTTGGATGCCTCTTAGTTCTTTATTTTGCATTGCCTGCAGGATTTGCTGTAGAGGAATTTGAGTGTGGACACTAACTTGGCAGAGAGGGGATTTCAGTGCGTATTAGGTGAGTATTTTTTTCATGCCTAACAGTGTGTAGTATTCTTTAATTTGCAGTTATTGGCCATTATAACTGTTTTTAGCACCAATTTATTCAAATCATTTGCTTCTTCCTTGAATTGATTATCATTTCTTTACTTTGGGATGTTTTTGTTCTTTTGAAGACAGGGTTTCTCTTTGTAGCCCTGCTGTCCTGGAACTCACCAGGTTGGCCTCAAACTTGGAGATCCATCTGCCTCTGTCTCCCAAGAGATGTCCCAAGAGATGAGATTAAAGGCATGCAGCACCATCACGCAGCTTGCTTGTGATATGTTTTTCTATATGTATGACATATTCTGGGAATTAATTATGAAAAACTACCTAATAAACTTATGTGCTCTATAGGCTGTCTCTTCTTATTTTAATTTTTATATTTTCTATGTCTGTTTTTAATTGTGTATATCCATTTTATCAGTTTACTCTTCCAACATTTATGAAGGTCTCTGATTCATTATTTTGTGGGAGAGAATCAACACAGTTCATATTTTATTGTCTGGATAGGTACTTTTCCTATCACCTTTTGTTGAGGCTGCCTATTATGCTATTATTTTTTTTGATGACATTTGCATGGTCATTGCTCTGGATCTCTTTCTGGATCTGCTCTCTGTTGCATAGGGCTGTATCTCTACTCTTCTGACACTCCCATCCATGTTCTGTTGGTCATGTGGCTGTGCAGTGTCATCTGGAACAACAGCTAGGATAACCTCAGGTCTCTTCTCTGTACCTGGGGCTGCTCTGTATATTCTTTGTGCTTCCACGTAAAGTTGGTTTTCGCCTGACTACTTTTTGTGAAGTGTATTCAATGTAATGAGTTTCGTAGATAACCTCCCTATTCTGCTAATACAATCTTTGTCCTCTCTTCTGTTGTGTTCCCTGGGATTTGAACCAGGTCATATGGATTTCTGCTATGGCTGTGCAGTCAGCACTCATTATCTTAGTTAGGGCTTCTATTGCTGCTATGAAACACCATAATGAAAAAGCAAGTTGGGGAGGAAAGGTGTTATTTGGCTTACACTTCAGCATTGCTCTTCATCACTGAAGGAAGTGAGGACAGGAACTCAAACAAGGAAGGATCCTGGAAGCAGGAGCAGATGCAGAGGCCATGGAGGAGAGCTGCTTATGGGCTTGCTTCCCTTCACTTGCTCAGTCTGCTTTCTTACAGAACCCAACACCACCAGCCCAGGGATGGCACCAACCACAATGGGCTGAGCCCTCCCCCATTGACCACTAAATGAGAAAATGTCTTACAGTTGGATCTCATGGAGGCATTTCCTCAACTGAGGCTCCTTCCTCTCTGATGCCTCTATCTTGTGTCAAGTTGACACACAAAACCAGCCTGTACACTCATTAATTCTCTGTATGTAACCAGTTAAAAGTCCTAAAAATAAGTTGTCCATTATATATGAAGGTTCTCAGACACTGGCTGAAAGCAGTACCAGGCTGTGTTTTGAACAGAAGCAGGTAAAGTCAGTTTGAGTACTTGTTCATGTAGCAAAATGTCCTGAGTGGATTCCCTCCCATGGCCTATCACTCTTACAGTCATGTTTCCTGTGTAATTCACATATTTCCTTTTCTGGAACTAGCCGATAATTTAATTGAATAGTATTTCATTACCTAGAAAAGTGTCTTCACACTTACAGCATTCTTTTGAGAAACCAAGGGAAAGAACCTCCAAGTGTACAGTTTTAGAAAGAACCTTTGTGTGCAAGGCTGAAGCAAACAGGATGAGCCAGAGTATGTCTACACTCTGAGTCCCAAGGTCAGATAAACAGTATTTTATATCCTTCTGTCTACCTGCATGTCTCACATCTTCTCCACATTCCAGCAGTTCTGAGTGATGCTGCAAGCCGCAGAAATATATGAAGTAGGAATTCAGCGGATTATGGCAAAGCTGTACCTGGGGGAGTTAAGGGCTCTTCCAGAGGATGAGGCCAAGGCTCAAGGAGTCTTGCTGATATTGACTTTTGATTATTAGCCATTTCCTGCTATGAATTTCTCTTGTGCTATGTGGCTTTTCCATCATTCATTGGGCACAATTTCCCCTACACAATTAAAGTATTTATATAACTTTCTCCAACTGTGCAACAACAGACACAGTCAAAATCCCTAATCTCAGGCCTTTCTGTAATTATCGTCATTAGCAGCATCTGGCCAGGACCATCCCAGGACAGACAAAAGCATCTTATCTGAGATACCTCACAGATTCGCTAAGAATAGACTTAAGCATCCAGACTATGTGTTTGAGAAGGCCTGGTGGATGTGCTAATTAAGCTTAACTTTCTAAATCTTATCTCTAGTTTTAGATCTCCTTTTAATAATTACCAGGTGTGAGCCAGGCAGTGATGACGCACGCCTTTAATCCCAGCTCTTGGGAGGCAGAGCCAGGCAGATCTTTGTGAGTTCGAGGCCAGCCTGGTCTACAGAGCGAGATCCAGTGCCGCGACCCACGCAGCTTGAGCACGAGATCTGGCGAGGGACGCCAAGGTTAAACAGCACTCTAGACATCCAGTCTCAGTTCGTCAGGGAAGCAGCTGCAGCAGAAGCCCCCTTTATTTGTATAAACATGAGCTTATATACCTCTCCAACAGCTGAAGCCAATGAATGGTTACTCTGTATCCAGAGGCAAGCCAGACACTTTTCCAAGCAAGAAAAACCACAGGGGAAACTGATCCCCAGCACTCTCCAGAACCCAACTGCACATTTTCACACAAACAACTGGGATAGGACAAAAAAAAAAAAGAGTATTTAAGATTAAGGCCGCAAACTCATTGCTGCTGACAATCCAGGAAAGGTGCAAAGCTACACAGATAAACCCTGTCTCAAAAAAAAAAAAAAATTACCAGGTGCATCTAGCTGTGATGGAAGTTTCCTAGCCAAGTTGCCTAGCAACTGAGCACACTTCCCTTGCCCTGCAGAAAATGGCAGATAGCTTGGACAGATAAGGAGCCACAGGAACAAAGAAGGCATTTTATTTTCACACATGACCTAGTGACTTACAGGTTCTATAGGCTCTTAACATTTCAACTAAACACTTCTAAAGTTATAGTTTGAGCACATAAACCCCCTTTGCTTAGATATTAACTGAATTTAGCCCTTAGTTGATTCATTTCCCCATTAGTCACTTCTCTTTTGGGTCGCAGACGATAGCTGACAATTACTGCTCTTTTGTGTGGATCTTATTGCCCTTCCTTTTGACCCTGGCAATTCAAGCCTGGTGACCTTGCCTTAGCCAGAGCATTGCTGTTGCATGGGTATATAACTGTAAGCCTCAGAGACTTGAGGGACATTTTACTGGAAAACTAGATGGAGAACTAGAAGGATGAGATGGAAGATGAGAAAGAGGCAGATGGGGAAGAACTAGGTGGGTAAGAACAAGATGAGAGAGACCAAGATGGGGCAGAACTACATGAAGGAATTAAGATATTAGACGGTACAGCAGATAAATGTAGGGAGAAATCTGGCAAGAAGGGAGCTAGGTCTGAGAGCAGAATAGAAGCTATGTAGAGAGAAAACTGACTCAGAAGATTAAAGTGAATGAACTAAAGAATGTCGTGTACATAGATTCATTCCATATCATCTAAATTAGATTATCAGCTGGCTCTAGATTCTTCTACAGACCCCAGGAGAGGGCTATCAAAGGGCTGGACCCCAATAGTCTCAATATAGTGACATAGATCCTGACTGTCTATCTTAAATTTGTTTAATACAGTTTGCTGAATTATCTCATATGCTGAAAATTTCCCCCCAACAAACAAAATATACCAGAATGCATTTACAGTCTGGAGGTGAGAAGGGAGGATATTAGTTCCAGATAAGACATCATGGGACACCACATGAGTGATGTCCAGCCTGTTACTGATTTTCCCTGGTAGCACTCATGGGTCTGTGATACATCAGTGGATGGATATATCATCCCAGGCATATGAGAGTGTGCCACTTTGTGTCCAGATCTGGTAAGGTCATTGATGATTCTTCTTCCCCCTCTGCCTTGCACAGCACCTTTTGTTTCTAGGAATGCTACAGTGAGAGTGTCTCTGATATTTCTTAGCTACTGTGGTCATCTTAGTGGTCAGCTGTCTTCTCACCCTCATCTTGTTCATATGTAAAACACCAACTGATTTAAAGCATGAATTTTAAGCCTTCTTTCAAAGATTATCAGAACTGAGGTTTCTCGTGGAAAATTTATAATTTTTGAAGTTGAGAATTATATTTCTTATAATTTGGAATAAGTCACAGTCTGAAATCTTTTTATCCCTTTAAATTGAGATTTTTTCTCCCCATTTCCACCTTGCTGTGGGTAACAATTGATTCACCATGCTGAGTTAATGTGGACAGAGTGGACACCCATGTCCCTGTCCTGAGGAGATTGGAATCCTTGCAGTTTTCCTCATTTAGTAAAATTTCAGATTTATTTTCTTGGCTTCTATTGTTTTTTTATGCTGAGGTGTGTTCCTGCTATTCCAAGATTTTTGAAAATTCTGGCAATGACCAAATGTGAATTTTTTCCATAGGCCTTTTATGGGTGTATGGATATGATCATGTTCCTTCTGTCAGAGTCTGGATATTTGCTGTCTTACATTGATATATCTGTTCATGTTGAAACAGTCTTGTATTTCTCAATGTTGGAGGGTGATATGGGGTTAGGGTTTGTGTTTTCTGAAAAACTCCAAAGAGATTTCTCCTGTTTGTAATAGTTTGCATTAGGAGTGAGCTCTGCTTTGCCATTTTCTCAGCTATGGTTTTGGCCATTCAGAAATGTTTGTTTGGCATTATTTTTTGAGGAGTTTCTCATTATATAGTTGTTGCTGTGTGACAAGTCTGACAGCAAATGACAGAGTTACAGCTGCCCCTACATCCAGAGTGGTGAGTTTAAAGTGGTGCCTGCTGGACTTGGTTCCATTTGTGTTCTTCATTTTTCTTATTTTTATTTCTTTTATGTGTTTGGGTGTTGGGCATAATGTGTGTCTATACAGCACATAGTATGTGCCTGTGGAGGTCACATGAAGGCGTTAGATCTGCTGGGAGGGAAGTTACAGATGGTTGTGAACCATTATATTGGTTCTGGGATTTAAATCCCCAATATTCTGGAAGAGCTATAACTGCTCTGACCTACTGCACCATCTCTCCAGCCACCAGTTACTCTTTGTGTCAGCCATTCTGGCTGGTGTGAAATGGAATATAAGTTGTGTTCACGTTTGTACTTCCTTCAGGGCTAAGGAGCATGAACATACTAATGAATATTTTGGGACCTCTGGATGTCTTGAACTTCATTCATTGGGATATTGTCCTAATTTATTTTCAATGTGCTCATTATTGGTGTGTAAAAACTGGTGATTTGTATTTATTAATTCAATTATGTATTCTTTATTGTTACTAGGGCATTTATCAATTCTAAAGGTTTCTGATGGTGTTTTCTGGTTATATATGCAATCACACCATCATTGAAAAGATTGAGTTAAATGTCTTCCTTTCCTACTGTATCTCTTTGCTGCTTTGTCTCTTTCAAATTTCTTTAGCTATTTTTTTTTTAAATATGGAATGCTTCATGAATTTGCGTGTCATCCTTGCACAGGGGCCATGCTAATCTTCTCTGTATCGTTCCAATTTTAGTATATGTGCTGCCGAAGCGAGCACTCTTTAGCTATTTTTATTGTTATTATTTTTAGTTGTGTATAGTTGTTTCCTCTGCACGTATGTCTGTACACCACATGTGTGCAGTGCCCATAGAGGCCAGAAGTGGGTGTGTGATACCCTGGACCTAGAGTTACAGAGTTTTATGAGCTGCCATTTGTTTGCTGCTCTAGAACCCCAGTCCTTTGCCAGTGCTCCTAACCACCAGTCCTCACCTTATCCCCTCTATCTATGTTAAAACTATACTAAATACAAGAGGAAGAAAGGTCAGTACTGTACATTTTTTTCTTTCTGGACTGTAAACCTAGCTTGACAAATATACTCCTTAGTATGTTGAGATGTGTTTCGTCTACTCCCAATTTCTACTAGGTATTTTATGGTGAAGTACTTTTGAAGATTTGTAGTAAGTAAGAAATTCTGTTCTTACTGAGATTTTATTTTTTAAGATTTTAATGCAAAAGTTTTTGCAAGCATTGTTGCTGGTAGATTATTGGTCATACTTTCTCTATTCCCAGTGAGTATCAGTGCTTTGCTTAGTTGAACATGATTATTTCTTCCCAGTTCTCTTGTAGTAATTTATTCCTTATGTAAAATGTATTCTTTCTTGTCTTTATTGATAATTCATGTCTATTCCTTTTGTGCATATTTTTATCTGATTATTACCTAACTAGGTTCTTAAATGTAAAACCTGTTTTGGTTTTGACCACCTTCAAATACACTTCCTTCACTATCAATTCTAGCAGTCATTTTTTTTTCTGGATTTAAACCTGCAGTTGATAGTTATTTTCTCTCAGGCTTTAGAAATATCATTTCATGCTCTCCTGGCTTTAAAATATGGGTAAATATTCATGAATATTATATTTTCCTAGTCCTTGTTGGTGTTAAAGGATAAGAGAAGACAATTGGAAAATAGATGGAAATTGTTTTTCAGAGACTATCCTAGAGAAGGCCAGACAAGCCTGCTGTGTGTGTGTGTGTGTGTGTGTGTGTGTGTGTGTGTGTGTGTTTTCTGTTAACAAATCAAGAGTCCCACGTTCTGAACACTAAGCATAGCTCTTTGAGCTTTACCTACCTTAAGCAGTTCATATAGAAATAAGTGATGGTGACATTTGAATGGTAGGTTCAGAAGTACAGAGATAATTTTGATTCAGAAGCAAGTGTGTATTTGAGGAAATGTCACTTCCAAGTTTTCAAGTAGAAGCCCTGTACAGGGGACTTCATGATGGAAGCGAGTAAAATCATGGTTTATTCATTCCATCCTAGAATAATCCCTTACTCAAGTGTCCATGAAATAGAAAATGTCCTTTCTCAAGTGAAGACATGGATAGAATTATATGGTGGGACACATTCTGTTCCCATATTTAATATTCCTGAAACTGAAACACAGAATCTGTCACTGGGGCAGGAATTCTATCTATCTATCTATCTATCTATCTATCTATCTATCTATCTATCTATCTATCTATCTATCATCTATCTATCTATCTATCTATCTATCTATCTATCTATCTATCTATTTATTTTGGGGTTTTTTTTGAGAGGGTTTCTCTGTAGCTTTGGAGCCTGTCTTGGAACACGTTCTGTAGAGCAGGCTGGCCTGAAACTCACAGAGATCTGCCTGTCTCTGCCTCCTGAGTGCTGAGATTTATGGCGTGTACCACCACCACCTGACTGGAATTTTTTATTTTGTTGCTGATGGAGGTGATAATAGTACTCAATCTAAAGGCTAGAGTCATGAATTGATGTACTAGGTGAAAATGTCCTGTTTTTTTTTGCTAGAAAATTCAGGCATTGCTATGCCCATTTTTCCATATCATCCTGAAGCTGAACATGAATCCCTGGTACATGGAAATAGGGTAAATTCATGACAGCATACTATTTTATCCTGGTTCCCAAAATTCTGTTGTGAATATCTATGTTAGATTTTTATTGCTGTGAAGACACCCCATGATTGCAGCAACTATTATAAATGAAAACATTTAATTGGGGGGGCTCACACTTTCAGCCACTCAGTCCATTATCCTCATGGCAGGGATTATGGAGACTTGCAGGCAGATATGGTGCTGAAGCTAAGGGTCCCACATCCTGACTCAGAGGGAACAGGAAGTCGACTGACTCACTGGGTAGTATCCTGAGCACAGGAAACCTCAAACCCCACCCCACAGAGACACATTTCTTCCAACAAGGCTATACACTCTCCAACAAAGCCACATGTCCTAATAGTCCCACTCCTGTGAGTTTATTGGGGCCAGATACATTCAGACTACCACATCCCACTCCCTGGCTCCCCAAAACCTTTAACAGTATCATAATATAAAATGCATTTAGTCCAACTTCAAAAGTCACCATGGTTTATCACAGTCTCAACAATGTTTAAAAATCCGAAGTTCAAAGTTTCGTCTTAGATTAATATAATTTCTTAACTATAGTCCCCTATAAAATCAAAATCAAAAAGCAGATCATATAATTCCAACATATAATGGCACAGAATTTTCATTACTATTCCAACATAGGAAAGGGAACATAGTAAGGAAATATTGGGCCAAAGCAAGACTGAAAACCAACTGGGCAAACTCCCAACTGCTTCAAAACATTTTTCAGCTCTCTAACTCTGTGCAGCTTTGCTGACTGCAACACACTTTTTTTCTTGGGCTGGTTCCACTCCCAGTTATCACCTCTCCTCAAAAGGTATCCCACAACTCAGGCATCTCTAACATCTCGAGTTCTTCAAGGCAATGCAAGCTTCAACTTCACAGCCTCATGGAATTGCCTCTCTACTAGGCCTCCGTTGAAGAACACCCCTGTTATGTACCTGGCCCCAGAAGTATTCCTTTGGCATGGAGGCAAATCCCTTAGTCCTTGTCTTCTATCCTTATATGTAATGCCAGAACGACATGGCCAAAGCTGCCAAGTTCTGCTGCTTGCTGGGGCTGGAACATGGCCTCCTTGTTTAATTACATCTCCACTGGCTTACTGTTGTCCACCTTCACTGCCTAAACTTGGCTGTTCTTGATCTTTCTCTGTAGACCAGGCTGGTCTCAAACTCACAGAACCACCAGTCTCTGTTTTCCAAGTACTGGGATTAAAGGCATGCACCACCACACCCAGCTCTAAGCTTTTCTTAAATTCCTTTTCACAAATTGGAAACTTAGCTGGATGAGATCTGCCTGTCTCTGCCTCCAGAGTGCAGGGATTATAGGTGTGCCCATCACACCCAGATTGAAGCTTTTCATTAGGTCCTTTTTGTTACAAATCTTCATTAGATTTATCACCAAAAACCACAAGACAGAGTCTATATTAGGCTGTTTTGAGATTTCCTCTGTCATTGGAATTAGTCCAACATTCTTTACTTTACCCTTGGGCAAACTTTTCAGACAGGGGCAAAAAAACAGCCACTTCCTTTACCAAAACATCACAAGAACAATCTCTAGGCAACATACTAAAATTCTTTGCTTCTGAAAACTCTTGATGTAGCCTCCCACAGTTCATCAAACCACATGCAGCACCACTGTCTTCCATGCTCCTACTAGTATAGCCTATTAAGCAGTGCTTAAAGTATTGCACTGCTTTCCTAACCCAAAGTCCATATTACTCCCAGCAAAAGCTTCATAGCAATATCCCAGTCCCTCTTATAAACTTCTGCCTTACCTTAGTTAGGTTTTTATTGCTGAGAATGGATACCATGATCATGGCAACTCCTATAAATAAAACAATCTAATTGAGGGGGCTCACAGTTTCAAAGGCTCAGTCCATTATCGTCATGGCAGGGTGCATGGCAGCATGCAGGCAGGTATGGTGCTGGAACTGAGAGTCCTACATATTGACTCAGAGGCAACAGGAAGTGGACTGACTCACTATGAGGTATCTTGGGCATAGGAAACCTCAGAGCCTGCTCAACAGTAACACATTTTTTCCAACAAGGCCAAGTTGTCAGTAAATTCTCAATCACATGAGCTGGGGATTATCCTGATATTTTTCATTCATTATGTTTGTTAGAATATTTACAAAGAATTATTCTGGTAGAGTATTTGCTTTATCTGTTTTCTTTTCTATTGCATCTATTACAAAACTCCTGAGATTTACATTTATCCATGCTTTCTAACTCTCCTGTTCTACCACTTGTATTTTCAAGAGAGTGGCATTTGCGCCTAGAGCTCTCTAGCGAGCTTGAACAGCTACCCTCTCAACATTTTCTGTCCCATCCCTCATTGTCTACATTTTCATCTCTTTAGTCCTCCTTGTATTTCATGTATGTTTTGAGGCAGATTTGGGGCAGTTAGCCAGACTGTCCTGTATCCATAATTCCAACTGCCTTGCCACATGACAGTATGGTGTTCTGTAATTCACTCCCCTTCCTCCAGCTCTTACACCTTCCCCCTTCTGTAATGTTCACTGAGATTTGGATGTGGTAATAAGAATTTTTAACTCTCAGACTTTTAACAGCAGTCTCTGAAATGAGTTTCCTATTGCAAGCAGTTTCTCCAGGGCAGAGGGAATGCCCTGTTGCCCTACTGCTTTTGGTGTATGAGTGAGTGAAGGTGGCAACCATATGTCAGAGTTCATTTGTTTTTCCATGATTGCTTTGTTTTACTGTCTTTTTCTATCATTCTTTGTTGTCTGTTGGATTTGTGTTTTCAAACTTGGTTGCAGAAATGGGAATTGAACTGAGTACAACCAAATCGCCCATGAGCTTCATGCTCCTGGCTCCCTACAAACTAGCTCCACGATGAAGCTTGCTCCATCTAGGTTGATTTATCTAGGTCTCTCTAATTGGCTTGCTCACTGACCCCTGCTGTTTAAGCCTTGCAGGCACATCAGGTACTTCTCTATGCCTGCTTAAAATAATCAAAGCCCACTTGTTACAAGTTAATATTCCTTCTAAAGAAGTAGATAAGCAAAATCATTGGGCCTTCATCTAAGCATCCAGTCCCTCCTCCCAGCTGATATTATACAATTAGAGATTGATTGCATAAGACCGCAAGGTTTTCTGGAGAAATTTGGGTGTGCAAGGTAAAAAACTAAAAAAGTTGGGGTTCTCTTCTGCAACAATGGAAAAGTTGCTATATATACTGGGTTAAGGCTCCAAATGTTATCTAACACCCCCTTAGGAAAAAAATTCTTACAACAAATAGTATATCTATTTGTTACTGTTATTTCTCGGGGAATTTCAATTTATTTAAACAACAAAGGATATATATACTAAGATGCCTAGCTCTTTGACTTCTCCCAATATCTTGGTTCTTGTTTACAAAAATAAATTCCCTCCTTTAAGGTCATGGATATTCAAAACTCTTGCTAAAACATAAACTTTCTTTGTCTCAGAATCTGTAAGACCATTCCTAAGAACCTATAAAATCCCAAACAAAAAAAGTAGCCTAACACTTGTAGCAAAGGTTAATCACTTATACATATGTAATCTTAATTTGAGATTCCATGCTTATATTTAACATAAAATCAGCACCTGTTATCTCCTTTTTAAACTAAGGAGAAAAGAGGTCTCCAAGACATTTTGGATTATGGTAGATTTTTATATAATTTTTGTCCAAAAAATTTTAGATTAAAAACACAGTATTTGTTTAATAAATAAAATATTTTTAATAAATAAGATGTATAATTTCCTAAGGCCTACTCAGACTAACAATAACTGACTTAAAGATACATGTCTAGCTTCATTGTCTCTGCTAACTTGGTTAAACTTTTTGGATAAAATGAGACAAGAAATTGTAAAGAATGAAAACAATAAGATTTCCAGCTGCTCTGTGGAGTATATTCTTTTATTGAATTTCTGGTCTCTCTTTGGGCTATTTTTATAATTTAAACTTCTATTTTGATACTCAAAGAGCTTCAATCCAAATGTTGTAATTTTTTATTTTATAATTTAATTTAATTTTACATATCAGCCACGGATTCTCCTGTCCTCCCTCCTCCCGGCTCTCACTCCCCCCAGCCCACCCTCCATTCCCATCTCCTCCAGGGCAAGTATTCCCCTGGAGATTCAGCTCAACCTGGTAGATTCAGTCCAGGCAGGTCCAGTCCCCTCCTCCCAGGCTGAGCAAAGTGTCCCTGTATAAGCCCCAGGTTCCAAACAGCCAGCTCATGCACTAAGGACAGGTCCCACTGCCTGAGGACCTCCCAAACAGTTCCAGCTAAAGGACTGTCTCACTTATCCAGAGGGCCTGATCCAGTTGTGGGCTTCTCAGCTATTGGTTCATAGTTCGTGTGTTTCCACTAGTTTGGCTATTTGTCCCTGTGTTTTTCCCAATCATGGTCTCAACAATTCTAGCTCATACAATCCCTCCTCTTTCTCACCATTTGGACTCCTGGAGCTCCACCTGGGGCCTGGCCATGGATCTCTGCATCCGCTTCCACCAGTCATTGGATGGGAGTTCTAGCATGACAGTTAGGGTGTTTGGCCATCCGATCACCAGAGTAGGTCAGTTCGGGCTTTCTCTCGACCATTGCCAGTGGTCTATTGTGGAGGTATCTTTGTGGATTTCTGGGGACCTCTCTAGCACTTTGCTTCTTCCTATTCCCATGGGGTCTTCATTTATCATGGTCTCTCTTTCCTTGTTCTCCCGCTCTGGTCCTGATCCAGCTGGGATCTCCCGCTCCCCTAAGCTCTCTTTCCCTCGACCCTTGCCTTTCATTACCCCCACTCACATCCAGTTTGCTCATGTAGATCTCATCCATTTCTCTGTCGTTGGGCAATCCCTGTGTCTTTCTTAGGGTCCTGTTTTCTAGGTAGCCTCCCAGGAGTTGTGAGTAGAGTTGAGTCATCCTTTGTTTTACATCTATTATCCTCCTATGAGTGAGTACATACCATGTTTGTCTTTCTGAGTCTAGGTTACCTTACTCAGGATAATTTTTTCTAGATCAATCCATTTCCCTGCAAACCTCATGATGTCATTGTTTTTCTCTGCTGAGTAGTACTTCATTGTGTATATGTACCACATTTTATTTATCCATTCTTCAGCTGAGGGGCATCTAGGTTGTTTTCAGGTTCTGGCTATTACAAACAGTGCTGCTATGAACATAGCTGAACATGTGCCCTTGTGGTATGATTGAGCATTCCTTGGGTATATGCCCAAGAGTGGTATAGCTGGGTCTTGAGGGAGGTTGATTCCCAATTTTCTAAGAAAGGGCCATATTGATTTCCAAAGTGGCTCTACAAGCTTGCATTCCCACCAACAGTGGAGGAGAGTTCTTCTTGCTCCACATCCTCTCCAGCATAAGCTGTCTTCAGTGTTTTTGATCTTAGCCATTCTGACGGGTGTAAGGTGGTATCTCAGAGTCGTTTTGATTTGCATTTCCCTGATGATTAGGGATGTTGAGCAATTATTTAAATGTCTTTCAGCCATTTGAGCTTCCTCTGTTGAGAATTCTGTTTAGTTCTATAGCCCATTTCTTAGTTGGACTGTTGGGCATTTTGATGTCTAATTTCTTGAGTTCTTTATATATTCTGGATATCAGCCCTCTGTCAGATGTGGGGTTGGTGATGATCTTTTCCCATTCTGTAGGCTGTCACTTTGTCTTGTTGACCGTGTCCTTTGCCCTACAAAAGCTTCTCAGTTTCAAGAGATCCCATTTATTGATTGTTTCTCTCAGTGTCTGTGCTACTGGTATTATATTTAAGAAGTGATCTCCTATGCCAATGTGTTCAAGACTACTTCCTACTTTTTCTTCTATCAGGTTCAGAGTAACTGGATTTATGTTGAGGTCTTTCTTCCACTTGGACTTAAGTTTTGTGCACGGTGATAGATATGGATCTATTTGCAGCCTTCTATATGTTGACATCCAGTTATGCCAGCACCATTTGTTGAAGATGCTTTTTTTTCCCATTGTGAAGTTTCAGCTTCTCTGTCAAAAATTATATGTTCATAGGTGTGTGCATTAATGTCAGGGTCTTCTATTCGATTCCATTGGTCCACATGTCGGTGTTTATGCCAGTACCAAGTTGTTTTTATTACTGAAGCTCTATAGTAGAGCTTGAAGTCAGGGATCGTGATGCCTCCAGAGGTTGTTTTATTGTACAGGATTCTTTTGGCTATCCTGGGTTTTTTGTTTTTCCATATGAAGTTGAATATTGTTCTTTCCAGGTCTGTGAAGAATTGTGTTGGTATTTTGATGGGTATTGCATTGAATCTGAGATTGCTTTTGGTAAGAATGCCATTTTTACTATGTTAGTCCTGCCTGTCCATGACCATGGGAGATCTTTCCATTTTCTGACATCTTCTTCAATTTCTTTTTTCAGGGACTTAGAGTTCTTGTCATGTAGGTCCTTTACTTGCTTAGTTAGAGTTACTCCAAGATATTTTATATCATTTGTGGCTATTGTAAAGGGTGATGTATCTCTGATTTCCTTCTCAGCCTGTTTGTCAATTGTATATGGGAGGGCTACTGATTTGTTTGAGTTGATCTTGTATCATGCTATGTTGCTGAAGGTGTTTATAAGCTGTAGAAGTTCCTTGGTCAAATTTTTGTGGTCACTTATGTATACTATCATGTCATTTGCAAATAGAGAAAGCTTGACTTCTTTTCCAATTTGTATCCCCTTAATCTCCTTATGTTGTCTTATTGCTCTGGCTAGAACTTCAAGTACTATATTGAATAAGTATGGGGAAAGCGGACAGCCATGCCTTGTTCCTGATTTTAGTGGAATCGCTTTGAGTTTCTCTCCATTTACTTTTATGTTGGCTGTTGGCTTGTTGTAAATTGCCTTTATTATGTTTAGGTATGTTCCCTGTATTCCTGATCACTCCAAGACCTTTATCATGAAGAGGTGTTGGATTTTGTCAAAAGCCTTTTCAGGATCTAGTGAGATGATCATGTGGTTTTTTTCTTTCAGTTTGTTTATATCGTGTATTATAGTGATGGACTTTCATATGTTGAACCACCCTTGCATCCCTGGGATGAAGCCTACTTGATCATGGTGAATAATTGTTTTGATGTGTTCTTTGAGTCTGCTTGCCAGTATTTTATTGAGTATTTTTGCATTAATGTTCATGAGGGAGATCGGTCTGTATTTCTCTTTCTTTGTTGTATCCTTGTTTGGTTTAGGAATCAGGGTAATTGTAGCCTCATAGAAGGAGTTTGGTAATGTTCCTTCTGTTTCTACTGTGTGGAACAATTTAAAGAGTATTGGTATTAACTCTTCTTTGAAGATCTGGTAGAATTCTGTGCTGAAACTATCTAGTCCTGGCCTTTTTTTGGTTGGGAGACTTTTAATGACTGATTCTATTTCCTTAGGAGTTATTGGACTATTTAAATAGTTGATCTGGTCTTGATTTAACTTAGGTATGTGGTACCTATCCACAAAATTATCCATTTCTTTTACATTTTCCAGTTTTGTGGAGTACAGGTTTTTGAAGTATGACCTGATGATTTTCTGGATTTCCTCAGTGTTAGTTGTTATGTCTCCTTTTTCATTTCTGATTTTGTTAATTTGGATGCTCTCTCTGTGTCTTTTGGTTAGTTTGGATAAGGGCTTGTGTATCTTGCTGATTTTCTCAAAGAACAAACTCTTTGTTTCATTGATTTTTTGTATTGTTCTCTTTGTTTCTATTTTATTGATTCAGCTCTCACTTTGATAATTTCCTGGCGTCTATTCTTCCTGGGAGACTTTGCTTCTTCTTGTTCTAGAGCTTTCAGTTGTGCTGTTAAATCACTAGTAGTTTAATTTTTTTATTTGTTGGACATAGTCTGTTACTGCCAAGCTCCTCTATTCATTAATTCCTTTTATAAAATTTATTATTTCCTGTGTTTTGATGAATAATTTCTTTCTGATTTTTCTGTCTACACTTTGCCTCTAATGATGGTTTGCACTGCTACTTGATGGGTGACCTGTGCTATTTTATAACTTTTTATTTGTGCTTTCTTCTCTGTGAGTTTTAAGAGCCCGTGTTTCTAGATGCAATGATAAGGTCCATATTTGTTTTCTTTCTCCATTCCAAATATGCTTTTCAGTTCTATGTGTAGGAATGTTGAAAAGTTTACTGGGATCATTGTGGTTTTAAGTCTTTTCATGTGATTGGGCATTATCCATTACACTTGAATTAACTTTAGCTTTGTGTTTTTGACATCTTGATGTGATGTTTCAACAAGAATTCTGGTCTATGTTTCTGATAGAGAAACTGAGTGAAAAGCAACAAGAAGAATGAATGCTTCTGTGATGAGCGCTCCTCAGGTCAGTGTCATGTCCACGTTTCTTTGAAAACTGTTTTTGTTATTGAAGCCATTCAAGACTTTAATTCTCTACCTCTAGTAATGTTATCTAAAGCCTTTATTTTCTATAATTTATCTTTGTTTTTTCTCTGATAATCAAGAGTAAGTCTTTAGATCATTCATCTACGTAGCACAACCTTGTCCCATTATATTTTCACTCTATTTTAAACTGTGAGGACATAAATTTTCGTGGAATTAATACCTGCCATTCTGAAAGAGAATCTATTATAAATGGTGCTCCTAGAAATATATTGATGGACAGTTTCTACATAGAATGGACTTGTGTCCTTTTATATTCATGAGGAAGGAAGGTTTCATGTGCATCATAGATTGCATTTCTTGGATAGTCAGGTTTCCAGAAACATGCTTATGAGTGTTTACATGCAAATATATTGACCTTCATCTTTCACTGACATCACTGAGCAATTTATGCAAAAGTACAATTAGAAGAGACTTGATGTCTTGAATCCAAATAGTAAATATTACAGCACCCTATAGAGCATGTAGTGGAAAGAATAACGTGTCTTTCTCTTTTCATAAAATGGATTTGTCTATGAGAATCCTTGTCTCTCTTTTTGGCATTTTATATCAGTGATGATGGCTATGTTGACACCTGAAATCTATCTGTCTCAGGAAAGGTTCTGTACAATTCTCAGTGGTAAGTTCTCAATAGACAGATGATTATTTTTCTCTTCTTTTTTTGTTTTTCATAAGGGTCATATGCACTACTGTCTCCACCTTTTAATTCTGTCATGAGAAATACATTCCTAAGAATTTTCTAGACAGTATTGACAGGTTGCTGTGCTTCAGGCATCAATTTTCAAGCATTAATGAGTGTCCCTCTTAATTACTTTGCTGTCTTTATTTTTTGGAGGAAGAAGATTCCTTTCACCCTATGCTTTCCTTCTAGCTGAAGCTTTTATTTTTTTGGTAGGGAGAAACCCTTAAGAGTAGTGGTGATGGTTCTATTTCTTTCCCATCTTTCTTTCTTTCTTTCTTTCTTTCTTTCTTTCTTTCTTTCTTTCT
>CABHPH010138348.1:27311-66002 GCA_902168325.1 Peromyscus nudipes
TTCTTTCTTTCTTTCTTTCTTTCTTTCTTTCTTTCTTTCTTTCTTTCCTTATTTATTTATTTATTTATTTATTTATTTATTTATGTATTTATTTATTTATTTATTTATTTATTTATTGGTTTTTTAAGGCAGGGTTTCTCCATGTAACTTTGGTGCCTGTTCTGGATCTCACTCTGTAGACCAGGCTGGCCTCAAACTCACAGAGATTCGCTTGACTTTGCCTCCCGCGTGCTGGGATTAAAGGCATGTGTCACCACCACCCGGCTCTATTTCTTTCTTTACAATAATATTCTATGTTATTAGAACTCAACATATGAGTGTTCATATGTATATTTTTATGGACACTTATGCCTTATGCCACTAGATGCCTTTGGTTGGCACCAAACCCTTGCCACTGAATTCAGGCATTGTCAGGAGTTGCCATGTGTGTAGAGATTAAATTATGTTTATCTTCAGAAACAGCAAGTGCCTTTAACCTCTGTGTCATTTCTCCAGACCACAGGCTTACATTTTTTGCACATTTGTGACAAAGACAGTATATAACCTTGCATCTTCTGGTTTTCAAGAGTGAAGAAAGAATTACAAGTGATAATTATCTATGCAACCTAAAATAGTGCTAAATGAATGAGCTCTAATACTGAAGAAGTGAATAAAGTTGAAATTAGAAGATTCAGATTTTCAGCTGACCCAATCTCATGAGCAATAATGTAAAATGAGTGAAAAATTAGTATATAGAAAGGCTGCAGCATTGTACCTGGGTCTCCGAATGTGAACTGAGAATTTTAGAATAGAGTAAGTTGGGACCCAGTTGCAGACAAGATTAATCTAGTGTCTGATATTTAAGTAAGGCCTACAGTTGTAGAATTTGGAAAAATAGTTTTGCTCATCATAACTTGACCATCTGTGATGTGACACTGGCGACCTGTTTGATAGTAACACATAAAGTTACGTTACAGCCTCTGGTGCTCAAATTTGTATCTTTTATAGCGTAAAACATTTACTGATTTTGAGACTGTTATGTCATCCTGTTTTCACAGAGATTACAAATACAGTAAAAACTGACTAGTTTAGAAAGTATCTTTAATTAAAATTTAATTTAATTTTATGTATGTAAGTATATTGGCCTGAATGTATGTGTGTGCTCTGTATGCTTCCTGCCTGTGGAGTTCAGATGCGTTGCATTGGTTCTTATAGAACTGGGGTTAATATTTGTTGTGTAATGCCTTGAGGGTTGTGGGAACCATGCTGCATTTTAAAGGACTTTAAAAGCCTTGACAGAATCCAAATTGAAGACAAAATTTCCAAATGTAGTGATGGTGACAAATCCTTTATGGGCTGGCTGCTCAGGTCTTAGAAATCATCAGAAAATTCATGAAGGAGAAAGAGCTTATGAATGTAAGTAATGTAATAAGTCATTCTACACATTGTCTATGTGAGAGCAACAATGCTTAACTTCTGACCTCCCTAGAGCACTTCTCAAACACTTTTGTCCTTGATTGATTGCTAATGCCTCATCTGCATTACAAAACTCTCCCAGGTTCTTTAGATCTCTTTTACTTAGGATAGCATTTTGTGCAGCAGTTATGGTAATTAGGTAATTTTCCATTACAGAGGCTGTTAACATTCAGGGATGTGGCTATAGACCTCTCACAGGAGGAATGGGAATGTCTAGACTTTGCCCAGAGGACATTGTACATGGATGTGATGCTGGAGAATTACTCCAATCTAGTCTTTGTGGGTAAGAATGTTCTTCTCATACAATTCCTGATTCATCCTTTGTTTCCCCCATTTTGTATATAAATAAATTCTTTGAACTGTCTAGAGACTTCCAGCACTAAGGGAAATTCTGGTCATTAACTTAACTTTTTTATGATGCTTCCTTTACATTTTTTTGTGTTCTCTGGAAGAGTAACCAAATGCTATATACTGTGTAATCTCTCTAGCCCTCTTATATAGTTTTTGATGAAAACTTCAAAATTCAAAAAAAATGTGTATTCAGGGCAAGGAACTATATTACAGTACACATAATAATTGGAATATTTTGATTTTACTATTAGATTATACTAGTCATTTATTTCTGATTTTAAAAAAGTTCAGAAGGTTATAGGTAGAGAAAGAGCTGTTGGTTGTGAGAATGTTGTTCCTTTATTTATTGAATTTTGGAGAGGTGATCTCAATGTGGAAAATTCCTTTCCTAGAATTCAAAGGGGGCCAACTGCCACAGCATGATTTTAACCCTAGCACTTTGTATGCTGAAGCAAGAGGGTATGTTGAGTTCCATATCACCATGGGTTTTATATTGAGCTCCTAGCTCAGCAATGCCTCACAGTGTGACTCTGTCTCAAAATCATAAACAAGAAAATAGAGAGGAGCATTCTTCACATGAGCTCCTTTGTCAAAGTTCTTTATTGCTTGATCACCCCTTTGCCCTACCTTCTGCAAGGTACAATGTTTAGATAAGAATGAGACACCTATTATTTGTCCCTGCGTTTCATACATATCACATTGGAGGTTCTCACGAGCTTCCATTTAATGATTGTGAATCAGAAAATGCCTTTCCTGAGAGTTTCTAGTCTACATGTCTCAGAAAACATCAGTTATTGAATCTTTTACTCACTCATGCATTAATCTCTGTTATTCCAAATTGCATTAATTTTCCAGAGAACCATTGCATATGTGATAAATATGAGAAGGTCTTGGATCAAGGCATAAAGCATATTTTCCGTGATCATGTGAATATCCAAGGGAGGCCATTTCAATGTAATGAGCTTGGCAAAGGCATTCATGAATCTTCTGAGAGTACACTGTATGACAGGAATGACATTGCAGAAAAGTGCAAGGACAGACTTCTTAACCACAGAGATGCCTCTGTTGAATCACTAGATATAAACAGACATGCAAGCGAGAACACTGGAGAAGACCCGTGCAAATACAAAGAATGTGTAAACTCTTTAGATTTCTGTTCTGTCATTAGTCAAAATCAGATAATCCATACAGCAATAGAAGAACAGAAAAATACAGAGGATGATAAATCTTTTGACCCTAAACATATACTCACACTGAAACGAGCCAGTAGTGCAAAGAAACCACAGCAATGCAAGAAATGTGGACAAATTTTCAAGATGTACTCGAGTCTCAGTAGACATCAGAGAGCTCACACTAGAGAGAAATCCTATAAATGTACAAAATGTAATAAATCCTTCCTGCATTTGTCCCAACTCAAAGTGCATTACAAGATCCATTCCAGAGAAAAACCCTTCAAATGTACAGAATGTGGTAAGTGCTTTTTTCATACATCAGACTTGGCAAGGCATTACAGCTTCCACATGGCAGGGAATACTTACAAATACAGTGATTGTGGCAAATCCTTTATCTGCTGCCCAGGTCTTACAAAACATCAGAAAACTCATGGAGGAGAGAGACTTTCTGGATGTAAACAAGCTACTAGCACATTCTACACATGGTTACACCTTGAATGTCATTGTGGAATCCATACAGGAGAGAAATTTTTCATATGTAATGAATGTGACAAATCCTTTACCCAGGAAGGCAGTCTTAGAACTCATCAGAGAATACATACAGGAGTGAAACCTTTCAAGTGTAATGAATGTGACAGATACTTTGCCAGGAAATGCTATCTTAGAAATCATCAGAGAATACATACAGGAGAGAAACCTTATAAATGTAGTGAATGTGACAAATCATTTACCCACAAAAGCAATTTTAGAAGTCATCAGAGAATACATACAGGAGAGAAACCTTACAAGTGTAGTGAATGTGAGAAACTCTTTACCTACAGCTCTCATCTTAGAAGACATCAGAGAATTCATACAGGAGAGAAGCCTTACAAATGTAGCGAGTGTGACAAGTCCTTTACCAATTGCACAGTACTTAGAAGACATCAGAATATTCATACAGGAGTTAAACCTTACAAATGTAATGAATGTGAGAAATACTTTACCGAGAAAGGCAATCTTAGAACTCATCAGAGAATTCATACAGGAGAGAAACCTTACCAGTGTAGTGAATGTGACAAATCCTTTATCACCAAAGACCGTCTTAGAACTCATCAGAGAATACATACAGGAGAGAAACCTTACCAGTGTAATGAGTGCGACAAATCCTTTACCCAGAAATTTAATCTTAGAACTCATCAGAGAATTCATTCAGGAGAAAAACCTTACAAATGTAGTCAGTGTGAGAAATCTTTTATCCAGAAAGCCAGCCTTAGAACACATCAAAGAATTCATATGACAGAAGCCTTACAAATGTAATGTATGCGGAAAAGTCTTTACCTGCATTTCAAGTCTAAGAAAACACCTGAAAATTCATAACTGGGGACAAAAGTTTCTGTAGGAAATAATGTGGCACATGCTTTAACCAAGCTCTGTCCTTCACTGCACTTGAAGTTTCACACTGGAGAATCATGAACATGAGAAACTTGTGAAAACCTTTAATAATGTTTAATCTTGGTAAGCAAGACATTAAGTTGAGCAAAATTCTGAAAATGTGACAATGCAAGAAAATTTTTTACTTGTTCAACCTCAAATACTTCATCATGAAGACAACATGGAGAAGCCTAAAGAATATGCTATTATGTAACAGTATGCTAGAGACTGAAATGATACAGTTTGAAGGGAAGCTGATTAAGACAGGAACTACGTCATTCAAAATAACTTAAAAGAGATCCCTGAACCTGACAAGATTCAGTATGCTTACCTCAATTGAAGAAATCCAGGCAAATCATGGCAGTTAGAAGGAGATTTTGCAAATTGATTGACCAAGACTGGATGCTCTTATTCTGTAGATATGCCTATGTGTGCTATGGGTATCCAGTATTCATTAGGTTTATCCCATGCTCTTTGGATTTTAATAATGGCAACTGTCTTTGTGTCCCTTTTGCTCTGGTAAAATACTCCTTCCTCATGTTTGTTAAGTAAGTCAAATAAAGCTGATTAAGTCAACAAGTTACACTTGGTTCTGTTTTCATTTCCCAGTTGGGGTGAACAGATGCATGTATATATGTTGCATCTCTCCAGGAAAAGTGTTTCATGAAACATGTACTGAACCCATTAATTATTCCTCCAAACTTGTAAACAGAAAATTGATATTAGAGCATCTGTTCTCAACATGAGGTTTGCCACCCCTTTGGATGTCAAACTATCCCTTCACTGGGGTTGCTAAGACCATAGGGAAACACATATTTCTGATGGTCTTAGGAACTGAGCAACTGTTCCTCTATCCATTTTCAGGCAGGTCAGCCCACATGCAGATATGCCCACATATGACCATCTGGAACTGTATTAAAGGGGTTGCAGCATTAGGAACTTGGTAGCATTGTATTAGAGTGAAGGCATTTGAGTCAACTAAAGTAGGGAAGATGGTGCTCAGTGCTCCAGGGTTACTGCCACAGTAGTTCTTGGGTAAGCTAAAGGACTCTATATATACAGAATGTAGATGCTTGGGACCCTCAGAAGGCTGCTCTCTTCCTTGCATTCTAGGAGGAAGTGATAGAGAGGTGTGCAAAATGACAAATGAAAATTCAGCTACAAAACTTGGCAACAAATTCATGCAAACTGGGTTGTTTCCATGCATGGCTCTGAAATCATACTAATACCCCACGTTTCAACTAAACTCCAATCACCCTCAGAAAATGCTACCCATGGGCAAATACTACTGATGCTGTCATGGCCTGCTCTACATCATCACCAAAGAAGCCCCAAGAAGTGAATTTCAATTACTTTTGTTAAATCCTTTACACAATGCTAATATTGAAGTCATCCCTGAATATTCATCATGAAACAAAACTCAATGTCTTTGCTCAGGACATAGCTTCAGCTTAATTTCATGTATGAGTCCATCCATACAAATATCATGAAACTCTGAAGCTTTAAAGAGATAGTGTATAAAAAGACAAAATGTGCATATTTATAGACAGCTTAGAAATCCCCAAATGTGTGCTGAAAAATCAATTTGAGGTACTGGGAAAATATGAAAAACTATTTAGTCTAATGCTAAAGCATTTTATTAGAATATTGACACTAAAAACAGGAAGACTAAGACCTTAGTATTGTGGACCTTAGGTATGTTACAGTGAACAAATCCAAATCATTACATAATTCAGATTTCAATACAAGTAGAAAATCATATTCATGGGAAAATATTGTTTGAGAATATTTTGGTGTTCTCAGTAATGTAGTTTTTTGAAACATGAGCTAATGGTGAGTGCAATTTTGCATAAATTCAGGCTCCTGTTTTTAAATGATCATAGATAATTTCTTTCAGTAGATAGCAGACAGGGGAAAGTTAGGTCTCTGGACTGGCTGGTAACAATCTGGACATTACAACCAGTTGGCCAGACGCTGGGAATTCCAATATCAGGTGTTTGATGGATTGAAACCCCTGTGCTTGATTACCTTTGGATCATTATGTTAATTCACCACAGGTTTCAGGTGTCATTTTAAATTTGTAAATGTGCAAAATGAAAAGACATCTCACCTTGTACCCCTTACACGATATTATATTCTTCATTTTGTAACCATGGATACACACTGTTCTTGTCTGTGGTGGCCACTAACATGTGCCAAGCCTGTGTAAAATTGGTCCAGGTACACTGACAGCTGACAGGTGAAGGTGTGTGGAAGAGTGTGTGGATAGAAATGGGGTGGATGCAAAACAGTGGGCCAGTGACAATCATCACAATTGATGGCAAGTGAAGCAGATGCTCTGGAGCATGGGAACATTCAGCAATATTTTAAGAAGGGTGTGGTCCAGCAGCCTGGTCTTCCCCACAGCTCACTCTCAGCACTCAACACCCAAGAGTGCCACCATCTTCCTGGTTTCTAGTGTACTGGCACCAATTTTCTTGCCCTGAGACTTGAAGGAGAGTTTATGTGCAGATATTTGTAAACAGTAATATGAACCATTGTGGCAGAGTAGGAAGTAGAACTTTTGGACTTTCAGTCTGTTGATTTTGAATAAAATACTGTTCAGGAAGACATGCCTTTTAAAATCCTGAAATGTTAGCACTTTTCTGTTATAAAAATCACCCACCTCAGATAGGTAGACAGAGACAAAGACATGTTAATTAATCATTGCTGAGGGAGTGAGCTTGGGGAACATTCAGTAGGGGTCATTATTAGAAGGCTCTTGAGTAATCATTAAGTAAAGAAACAGTAGCTGGGTGCTGGTGGCTACAGGTCTTTAATCCCAGCATTCGAGAGGCAGGGGCAGGTGGATCTCTGTGATTTTGAGGCCAGCCTGGTCTACACAGTGAGTTCCAGAGTTCCAGGACAGCCAGGGTTGTTACATAGAGAAACCTTGTCACAAAACACCAAAAAAAATGAGAGGGAGGAAGGGAGAGGGAGAAAGAGAGAGAGAGAGAGAGAGAGAGAGAGAGAGAGAGAGAGAGAGAGAGAGAGAGAGAGAGAAAGAGAAAGAGAAAGCAAAAGAAAATAGAGGTACTTATTTGTGGAGATCACTAGTATGCAGAGGAAAATAGTCTCCCAGGCTGAGGGTACCGTAATGACAGAGCACTTGCTCGCTGCAGCAGCACCCTGATGTAGATCCCAACACTAGGAAAAACAAAAGCAACGGGATCCCAAGTCAAGCATGGCTGTACACGTCTGTAGTTCCAGCACTCTGGGAGGCTGAGGGGAAGACTGCAAGCTCCAGACTGCCTGTCTGAAACAAGCAAATTGGTCTTCAAATTCAGTAAAACCTCCTGAGACTAACACACTACATTTAAAGTGTGTATGGTCTTAAACACCAAGAATACTGTTAGGTCATTGCAAATGTTCTGACGATGATGAAGGAACCCGAAAGTACAGTGAAGAATCGAATGGAATTGTGTGAGGAAGAGACAATTCATCTAAACAACATTTTATATAATTTGTGATACAAATGCAAAGATTTAAATACACAATTTAAATGGACTTTATATCATTTACATGTATCACAGTGTACATTAAATAGTATTTTAAATTAAAAAAAGAAGGGTGTGGTCAAGAGCCAGATTACAGGAGCCTGATAGGAATTCCTAGAGGGACCTCCAGGACCTACATTTTTCGGAATCAGACATCATCTTGCAGGCACAGGAAAACTCCTTTCAGCTGCAGGACACCGTGTAGGACAGCCTGGGCAACAACTCATGAGTCAGCTGTGCCATGGGATGAACAGAAATCCAGTGCAGCTGCACAGCTAAGAAACCGGCATATTGAACTGGACCAGAGGTGTGATGAGATTCTCTGCTTCTTAGCAGTTGGATGCAGGCTCTCAAAATACTGTTATATATACCTCTACCTCTGTCAGTAAACTTTAGATCATATAAAATGGGACTTATCAGCATCCTTTTAATTTATCATATGGTTGCTAGTATATTTACAGAAGATCATCTATGAGAGGATTTGTATTATCTCTTGTATGAAAATAGGTTTTTCATGTTATTGTGGAATTTCAAAGATCTTGGTATTTAAACTTATAAATGATTTCAAACTTTCTGTGTTGTATCACTTAACTATTCAAGGATGTTGCTTTTATCCCTGGAGATTAGACATACACAAATAACTGTTTAGAAAATAATTCTAAGAGGAACCAGTGCAGATTTGATTGAATAAAAAAATATAATTTCCCCAAGTCCCACAATAGTGGTTAAAAACACTACCATTTACTAAGCAGATCTTTACTCCACATTAATGTTCCAGTTGGCATGTATGCACACTACATATAAATACTGCATTAAGAAATGTGTGTTCATATGGTAAGTTCTTAATGTTATACGTTAGAGTGGAAAATTGCAGTATGTGTGATTCTAAAGTATATCAGGCCACACTATATTTACATTGATAAAATGCAGTATAGATTACTACAAAATTGAAAAGCATATTTTAAATAATTCTGATCACTAAATGGTATCAGTGAAACTGACTCTAATGGTCTTTTGTCTCCTTGGCACAGCAAAAGCACTCTTCCCGTGGATGAATGGATAAATTGCTTGGGTGTTGTTTGGTTTTGGCTTTGTTTTGTTAAATATTTCAGTCTGTTGCCCTGTCTCTGTCAAAAATCACGTTGTAGACCAGGTCTGGACTTGGAATCTACTTGGGTGTCACTACTTACTGCTAGGATTAAAGCACTGTACCAACACAGCTGGCTCAAACACTCTCTTTGAATTACAGGTCTTGATGGCGTTTCATTTTAAGGCTGCATACTTCTTTCAGGAGGAAAGGCAGTGTCTAGACACTGCTCATGGTGCTTTATACAGAGACTGGTTGTTGATGAATTTTTAGTAATATCATTTCTTTGAGTGCACTTAGCTCTCTTTCTGTTTCTATTGTTCATTGGGTTTTCAATGAAACTACTCTGCAAGTTTATGAGCTCAGTGTAAATGAGTCTCATGTATCACAGTGTAAATTTAGAACCTGAGAGGAGAAAGAAATATCACATGGTTCTTTGTCTGCTATTCATGTTGGTCCTTTTGCCAGGTGTAAGACTTCTTTTACTTTCAGTCCATGATAAGTTAAGAAACTCAGTAGTGTATAAATATTGTCATCGCACTCATTGAGTTCCATGCCAACACTTGGTTTTTGATTGAGCTGTGATTAGGAGTGGTGGAAAGTCAGTTACGCTAAGTGAAAATGCTCCCTAAAGGGAGTATTTTAATACTGTGACATTGCATGATGATTTAGGAATCTTTTGTACGAAACCCTGTATTTAGTTTTCTCTTTATTTACAGAGCACAATACTGTGTTAGAAATACAAATATTTTGTAAAATTTCTTTCTCATAGCCTGGACTCACTTATAAGCCAGACTTGCTCACATGTGAAGCAGAACAAAGAGGCCTGGAAGGTGGAGAGAAAGCAGATAGTACCACATGTACCAGTTATTTTGAGACAATTTAGGTAGGTGTAGTGAGAGGTTCCAGTGACATTGGAAGTGGAGTGGGGAAGGTAGTTGGCTCAGCAGTGAATACCACTTGCTGTTTTGAAGAGGACATGCACCACTGATGACAACCATTCATAACTTCAATTATAGTAGATCAGATGCCTTCCTCTGACCTCAGCAGGTATAAGTCACAAACAGACCACACACATACATGCTGCAAAATACTGATGACCATAAGCTAAAGTACAAGTTTTAAAAACACAAATGAACAAATAGGAAATGAGCTTGGGTTTGCCACATTTTGTTTCTCTGTAAACAAATCAGGATTAGTCTACTGTAAATAATTTCAAGATTATCCTATTGTACATGTACTGACTTGATGTAAGAATTAATATTAGGGGCAAATATACTTTATTTGACTGTGTATGTACCTTGAGTGTTCATATAATTTATATGAATTTCATTACTTTGACATTGGGATGCTGTAGATCTAGAAATACTCCTGCATCTTTGTTTCCTAATCTCCTGACTTGTATTGTTTCTGTGTTTCCTATAGATTTTATTTTAGGTCAATTTTCTCAATCCCTAATATAATACCAGCAATACTTTGATTCATTAAACTTTTAAAGTACTGAAGCTTTTCTATTTTGTGTTCCCATTGATATCTCCTGTTGTCTGTCTTCATACTATTACTCAATGAATGGTTCTCTTTGCAATAGTTGTAATACTTTTTGGATCTTGCTTTAATCTTGTGAAGGTTTTTTGAACATTTCAAGATTTTTCAGATTTTCATATCCTCTTAGCAATACTTTGTTCATTCCACTGAAATTGTGCATTCCTTTGGAAAGAAATTGTTTATAATCCATAATCTCTAGGGCAGAGAAGACTGACCAATTGTGTCACTATGTTTGAATTAGAAATTGGTAGCTATTTCTCAGTGTTTTCTGTTGCTCTTTATATGCATGTTGATCAGTGAGTAATTATTTGTTATTGCAAGAATGTACTACAATTAGTCATTTCATTTTTTTTTCCGAGACAGGGTTTCTCTGTGTAGCTTTGCGCCTTTCCTGGAGCTCACTTGGTAGCCCAGGCTGGCCTTGAACTCACAGAGATCCGCCTGGCTCTGCCTCCCAAGTGCTGGGATTAAAGGCGTGCACCACCAACGCCCGGCCAGTTGAATTTTATATGAATTTTTGGCCTGTTTGGTTTTTTAAGAAGGTGCACACTGATTTGGATGGTGACTGCAGTAAGTTGGATCTCCACTAATACTGTATGTCTCCTTTCTTTCTGTTGCATTTTCTACAGGTTATGTTATTTTTTTAGTACAGTCAATGTGGACAGTGATTAGGTAGAGTGGGAATCTTGATGTACATTAGATGGGAATGTTGTTCATGGTTAATGGTGTGTATCATGGAGATTCCTGACCAAATACTAGTTCTAGAGTGAATTGTGGAGGCCCACAGAGGTTTCCTAGTAAGATCTGAGGGCTCCATTATGAGATGTCTTGACCATATGCATGGTTACCAGGTGATTGGAAGTGTCAGCACTTGGCTGAGCTTGGGAGGGGTCTTTTGTCCCACCCCTTGGCATTCCTCTAAAAAGCCCTTTAGAAGAGACAGAAGGAGTCAGTGGATATTGATCCAGGCCCTCCTGAAGCTACCTGTATTTCTGTTTTTCTCCCCACTATATTTCTATTTAAATATTTCTCATCCCTCTGTCCCTGGGAAAAAGTGGGAGCAGGTCTCCCACAGATGGTGCCATGAACAGGGAGAGGCCCTTAGTGAAAGGAGGGTTGGGGGGCCTGCAGGAAGCAGTGGACCTGTCCAGTTTCGTGGTATAATTTAAGGCGGGGGTGTTCTATTTTGGCAGTGAAAGTAAAGTGGCTGAAAGAAATGCCAAAGTGAAAAGTGAGGCTGCAGCAAATATTTCTCTCTCTTTAGGTCCCCACCCTCAATTTCTATCTATAAAAATTAAGTAAAAATATAGAGTTAAATATAGGAATGTTGGGTAAGAACTAACTTAGGATAAGAGTAGAATTTCCCTAGTGCTGAAATGGGGCAGGAAAATAGTTAGCAGATCTTCAAAGATTCACTTGTAGAAAATTTAAAAACTAAGGGGATTAAGGTGGAACCAGGACAAGTAGAGATTTTTGGAGTTCATAGAGGAACTGTGTCAACCACCTGATCCTTGAGCCCAAGGTTACTCTGAAAGTGTGGTGTGGGGACTCCTGTCAAATTTCTGTTGCATAAGGGAGACACCTACTCAGTTCTGAAACAGGTGGGCCAAAATAGACTAGAACACAAGGAGCTACTGGTTCACAAATTTGCATTTGGACCACCAAAAGAACTGTACACTTAAGAAATGTGACAGTCACCCATTCTATCCTGGTAATGCATGGAAATGTCCATATCCTCTACTGGGATGTGACGTACTCCACAAATTGAGGGCAAAAATACATTTTTTAAATGCCAAATGCCGTTTATTGAATGAGGGAGGAGGTCTTAAATACAGGCTTACAGCACAACGGGAGAACCCCGGAGGGTAGAAGTTCTCTACCAATGTTTTACAATCTTGCATTTTAGCTGTTAATGACCATTATGCAGGATACATAGAAAAGGATCTTCCCTTAATTATTCAGGAGGGTGGAACCCGGCAATTAATTAGCATAGGGAGGATATCAAGGTCAAAGTCTACAAGCAAGACAACAGTTACCCAAAACGGGGGCCAGGGACCTACAGGTCCCCCTTTTATTAAAAAATGAGCTTCTGACTTATGTTGCATGGGACGTCAGAAGGTCACCCTACCCGTCATGGAGACATCTGCCCAGGCCACACAGGCGCTCTGTCTTAGGTTGGTGAGCACACGCCATGCATAACCTGTCTCTGAATACTCATTATCATACAGGCTCAATTGGGTGTGAGCTGCAGAGTTAACTGCTGCCAAAGATCTCAAAGTGGCACTGGGCTTGCAATCTGTGTGTTCCACACAGAAAAGACCAACAGAAGTCTTAACCCACCCATAGCCAGTAGGCTAAAGGCAACTGAGCCATTCCCTTTCTTAACTAGCCTTACTGCAAATTGGAGTCTTTGTCAGATGGTATCCCAAAAGCAAATGGAACTTCAGTTTATAAATTTATAATTTTCAAAGCCAATCAAAATGTATATAAGTATTTAATTAAATTTATGCCCAATAGAATGAAAAATTAACTGTAGCTAGAGTTTTCCTGCCGGGCCCACAGTCAGGATAAATCTCTGTCACCCGCCAGTCCCACAGCCGCTCAGACCCAACCAAGTAAACACAGAGACTTATATTGTTTACAAACTGTTTGGCCTAATGGCTCAGGCTTCTTGCTAACTGTTCTTATATCTTAAATTAAGCCATTTCTATAAATCTATACCTTGCCACATGGCTCGTGGCTTACCGGCATCTTCACAAGCTGTCTGTCATGGCGGCGGCTGGCAGTGTCTCTCGCTCAGCCTTCCACTTCCCAGAATTCTCTCCTCCTTGTCCCGCCTATACTTCTTCCTGCCTGACCACTGGCCAATCAGTGCTTTATTTATTGACCAATAAGCAACATGTTTGACATACAGACCATCCCAAAGCACTTCCCCTTTTCTTTTTTTTCAAAAAGGAAGGTTTTAACATTAACATAGTAAAATTACATATAATTTGGGAATTTGGGCGTAGCTTCTCTTACTACTTCCTGCTGGAGGGGGGCGCTGTATCTTATGGGGACACAAAGAAAATTTTAGGATTATGGAGTAGTCCATGAGGCTGTATTGTCTGAGCCAGTTGCCTTCAAACCGTTCTGGATGTTGGATCATCTGGGCCATGGTGTCATCGGAGACCTTTCAGGGGGTCTTGGCTGGTCAAACCTGATGTATCTTAATCTGGAATAAATCCATAGCCTCTGGCTTTCTGTGGAAACAAAAGCAGAGCTTCCTTTCCAAAGCAACATATCCTTACATCCAAATTTTGAAGTCAAGGTACCTTTAAAATATACATTTTGGCATAACTCAACAGCTTTTGCAATCAAATGTTTTTCTTCAGTTACAAATATCAAAGAGAACATAATCCAGATTCTCTGTGTGGTAGCCATCTTTATGTGGCTTATTTTTTATATTACCTTGAGCCTATTGCTTTAAACTGCAGCATTCTAAGACTGAAACAGCACTATGGCTGCTGGCTCCGCCCACCTCAGCTTCCCAACATGGCGGTGATACGTTTACCGTCAGCTCTGGGAGCCTTCTTGGGTCTATGCTTCTATCAAAGCAGCGTGTAGCCCAGAAACCTCTTTTTTTGTTTTGTACTAGCAAAGGCTAAATCCACCATGTAGTTTAATGTGCCACTGGCAGACGCCTCATTCCCGCCATACTGCAGGTTGAGCACGCACGCCAGGAACCCGCCATAGTGACTCAAACACGCAGGCTGCCATTAACTTGAAAGAGACAACTAGGAACTGTTTTTAGCTCTGTTTTAGTATCTTTTTTCTCAGGTTTTAGGTGGAAACTCTTGCCAACACGTTGGGCGTCTCTCCTCCTTGTCCCGCCTATACTTCTTCCTGCCTGACCACTGGCCAATCAGTGCTTTATTTATTGACCAATAAGCAACATGTTTGACATACAGACCATCCCACAGCAATTAACTAACTGTGGTAGCCACTTTTGGTGCCAGAGTCTCCACTGTGCTAGCTGTAGTAAGCAATTATGAAATGGTAACCCAGAAACAGTAGCAGCAGTGGCAGTGTGGGCATTCACTGGCATGGATACAACTCCAGGAACATGCACGCCTTTAATCCCAGCACTGGGGAGGCAGAGCCAGACAGATCGCCGTGAGTTCAAGGTCAGCCTGGGCTACAGAGTGAGTTCCAAGATAGGCTCCAAAACTACACAAAGAAACCCTGTCTCGAAAAACAAAAAACAAAAAACAAAACAAAACAAAACAAAAATTATATTAACATAAACCATGGACTGTTGAAGACAGACAATCTGGGCTATCAAAGGGAAGAAAATGTAGATGGAGTTTAACACTCAGCAGAAACAGAAGCAAATCTTATGAAAATCCTGTTGGCATTATTTTAGGAAATAGAGAAATTAAGCCTATAAGGCACAGAACCTGAAGAAACTAAAAGATGCTCCAAAAACTCTGCATGTAGAACAACCAAGAGACTTCAATGGTTCTAACTGAACAGCAAAATAAAATGATAGTAATGAAACCACTTAGTATTGGCATAAAAACACAACCACTGGTGTCACTGGAAGAGGGACAACATCACTCACATGTAAAATCAAATAAAATTAGATTTGTCTCTCAGCATTAATTCTTATATAAAGAGTCTTCAAACACATACAATAGGACAATCCTGAAATTATTCTCAGTAAATTTCTGTAAAATAGTTTTTTTTTTTTTGGTTTTTCGAGACCGGGGTCTCTGTGTAGCTTTGCGCCTTTCCTGGAACTCACTTGGTAGCCCAGGCTGGCCTCAAACTCACAGAGATCCGCCTGCCTCTGCCTCCTGAGTGCTGGGATTAAAGGCGTGCGCCACCACCGCCCAGCCTGTAAAATAGTTATTAATGAAATAGAATGTGGTAAAACCAACTTCATACCCTCTTTCTATTTTCATTTGAGCCCTTCCTACTCGGTCTCAGGCTGCCTTCTACACAGCTCCAGCTGTCAAACTGTCCTGGACTGTGGGAGCCTACAACTGACTCAGTTCCCCAGTTTGAATCTGAAAGTCTATTCTGAGTCAATAGAGTTCAAGCTTGCTTGCTTCAGGGCTGTGAGAAAGTCCTGATCAGCCCACATGAAGGAACATACTATCTAGTTAGATGCAGGCTGCTGACGCCAGCTGGAGGTACATTGAGGTAGAAAATGAAACTGCCTGTTCCTTGAGTCAAGGATAGCATAGATAGTAGTTGAATGCCTGTGCTGTGCATTGTTCTACTTCTATCCTTCAAGCCTGTGTAAAAGTGGGCTATGAAATAAACGGAGGACCGTCAGACATCGACTGGCAGTGCTCTTGACGCTTTTCTGTCTCCTTCATTGTCTCTACAAACCTCATGCCTCCACACAGATACCCAGCTGACTGGTTGGAAGGCTCCAACACTAGACCCGCTCTGCACAGCCTCCCCACATGCTTGCTGCCAGCCTAGACCAGACCTGCATCTACCAAGACAGGACAATGCACCACACTACCTGATCCCCACCCTGGGTTCTGACCCCTTCAGATATGAATTATCCTGCATAACTTCTCATTTTGGGATACTAGCTTCCTGCCTCAAAAACACACAGCAGAGAGGCAGGCAGGTGGAGCGGCGGGCAGCGGCCAAGACGCAGTTGTAATAAAGACCAGAAACTGAGCTATTACCCACTGAAGAGTTAGTGAAAATGTAGCGATAACGCCCGCGCTACCACCACCCATTCACCATGTCCGAGCGAGGGGCTGTGGATTAGAAAATAAATAAGAGACAAAGACAGCGGGTCATTCGCCTCAACAGAAAGCCGAATGCCAAATGCCGTTTATTGAAAGAGGGAGGAAACCTTAAATAGTCTTACAGCACAATGGAGGATCCCCAGAGGGCAGAAGTTTGCTACTGAATGTACTACATTCTTGCATCTAAGCTGTTAACGCCCAATATGCAGGATACACAAACAAGGAACTTCCCTTAAGCGTTCAGGAGGGTGGATACCGGCAGGGAATTAGCATAGGGAGGACATGTGGTCAAGGTCGGCAAGCAGGCAAACAGTTTACTCAAATATGGGGAGCCAGGGCCCTACAGAAAACAAGCTCTTAATCAAGAGCTTGGAACAGGGACACCTTTAGTCCCAACACCCGGGGAAGGAGCCATCTTTGTGGGACGGAACCAGAACGGATCTGAACACTCTGTCTGAGGCCAACCCAGGGCCCAGCTGCTGATCCTGCGAAATCCAACAACTTGGAGGTGTTGGTGAGACTACCCTGCTCAGCTGAAATCCATCTGGGAGAGGATTCAGAATCCTACAGTTTGAAGTCTGAGGAAATAAGATCAACTGAGGAGTTTACGAATGAGCAAAACGACACCTGAGAACACAGAAGGCCCACCCAGACACCGAACCAGATCACCAGAATCCTAAGTATACACTTCACTGACTGAGAACAGGTAAGCTCCCATCTCCAGACCAGGTCTCTAGTCCCTAGGCTCTACCCATCGGAGTCCCAGAGACCAGAAAGCTCTGCTCTCCCACCAACCCCCCCAAAAAACAAAAAACAAACAAAAAACTAACCCCTATGAACCTAACCACCACTGAAACCATAAGCACACCCTACACCAACTGGGAACAACTGCTCCCAGAGACAGAACCCACTAATCCTGATTTTACTAAGCTGCTCCTGAAGAAACAGAGCCCAACGGCACCAATTTAACCAAGAACTCCTAGTGAACCAAGACTTAAAAATTAGAACAAGAGAGGCACCTTCAGACACAACACTGCCTGCACTGACCAGAGGAAGAGATGAGTAGACACCAGTGCAAAAATACAGGGAACAATATAAAGACCTATATGACAACATCAGAACCTAGTGATTCTACACCTGCAAGACCTGAACATACCAAGGCAGAAGAAACAGAAGAAATCAATCCTAAAAATGACTTTAAGAAGATGATAGAGGCCCTTAAAGAAGAAATAAAAAAATTCCCTTAAAGAGGAAATAAAAAACTCCCTTAAAGAGGAAATGAAAAACTCCCTTAAAGAGGAAATAAAAAATTCCCTTAAAGAAATGGAAGAAAAAACAAACAAAAAATTGGAAGAAATCAAAGAAAACCAGGAAAAAGTAATTAAACAGATGAAAGAAACATTCCAAGATCTGAAAAATGAAATTGAGACAAAATCAAACCTGAGGCCAGTTATTGGGGTGAACACTGGAAGGTCAGAGAGACAGAACAAACCACAGCTATCTCACCTCGCTGAATCCTCAGCTGGTCTTGTTTCCTCAGACTGGATGCCCCGAGCCCTCATCCAGAATGAGTCTCAGCTGAACTGCTGCTAGAAGCCTGAAAGCTTAACCAGCCACATGCTTCTCCAGGCCGCTTCTCCAGGCCAAATGCTTCTAGTTTCTGGTCCTCACGCCTTATATACCTTTCTGCTTTCTACTACCACTCCCTGGGATTAAAGGTGTGGCTTTCTGGGATTAAAGGTGTGTATCACCGTGCCTGGCCGTTTCCAATGTGGCCTTGAACTCACAGAGATCCAGAGGGATTTCTGTCTCTGGAATGCTAGGATTAAAGGCGTATGCTACCACTGCCTAACCTCTATGTTTAATATTGTGGCTGTCCTGTTCTCTGAAACCAGATAAGTTTATTAGCATACACAATATTTTGGGGAACACAATACCCCCACAAACGCTGGAAATAGAAATCCTGACTAAACGAACAGGAACTACAGAAACAAGCATAACCAACCGAATGCAAGAGATGGAACAGAGAATCTCTGACACTGAAGACACAATAGAGAAAATAGATTCGTCAGTCAAAGAAAACACTAAAGATAAAAAAGTCGTAACACAAAACGTCCAAGAAATCTGGGACATCATGAAAAGACCAAACCTAAGATTAATAGAGATAGAAGAAGGAGAAGAATACCAACTCAAAGGCACAGAAAAATATATTCAACAAAATCATAGAAGAAAACTTTCCTAACCTAAAGAAAGAAATACCTATGAAGATACAAGAAGCTTACAGAACACCAAATAGGCTGGATCCAAAAAGAAAGTCCTCTCGCCACATAATAATCAAAACATTAAACATACAGATCAAAGAAAAAATATTAAGAGCTGCAAAGGAAAAAGACCAAGTAACATATAAAGGCAAACCCACCAGAATAACACCAGACTTCTCAATAGAGACTATGAAAGCTAGAAGGTCCTGGACAAATGTTATGCAGACACTAAGAGACCACAGATGCCAACCCAGACTATTATACTCAGCAAAACTCTCAATCACCATAGGCAGAGTAAACAAAATATTCCATGATAAAACCAGATTTAATTAATACCTGTCCACAAACCCAGCCCTACAGAAAGCACTACAAGGAAAAATCCAACCCAAAGAAGCTAAACACACCTATGAAAACTCAGGCAATAGATAATCCCACACCAACAAACACCAAAGAAGGACAACACAACACAACCACAAAAAATAACAGGAATTAACAATCACTGGTCATTAATATCCATCAATATCAATGGTCTCAACTCACCTATAAAAAGACACAGACTAACAGAATGGATAAGAAAACAGGATCCATCCATCTGCCACATACAAGAAACACACCTTAACTTCAAAGACAGATACTACCTCAGAGTAAAGGGCTGGGGAAAGGCTTTCCAAGCAAATGGACCTAAGAAACAAGCTGGTGTAGCTATCCTAATATCTAATAAAATAGGCTTCAAACTAAAATCAATCGAAAGAGATCAGGATGGACATTACATATTTATCACAGGAAAAATCCACCAAGATGAAGTCTCGATTCTGAACATTTATGCCCCAAATATAAAGGCACCCACATTCATAAAAGAAACATTACTAAAGCTTAAAATGCACATCAAACCCCACACATTAGTAGTGGGAGATTTCAACACACCACTCTCACCAAAAGACAGTTCTACCAGACTGAAACTTAACAAAGAAATAAAGGACCCAACAGATGTTATGACTCAAATGGACTTAATAGATATCTACAGAACATTCCACCCTAACACAAAAGAATGTACCTTCTCAGCACCCCATGCAACCTTCTCAAAAATTGACCACATGCTTGGTCACAAAACAAATCTCAACAGATACAAAAAAATTGGAATAACCTCCTGTATTTTATCAGATCACCATGCCTTAAAGTTAGACTTCAACAACAACAAAAATTATAGAAAGCCTACAATCTCATGGAAACTGAATAATGCCCACCTGAAACATCAATGGGTCAAGGAAGAAAGAAAGAAAGAAATTAAAGATTTCCTAGAATTCAATGAAAATGAAAGTACAACATACCCAAACTTATGGGACATTATGAAAGCAGTGCTAAGAGGAAAATTCATAGCTCTAAATGCACACATAAAGAAGATGGAGCAATCCCATACCAATGAATTAACAGCACAACTGAAAGCTCTAGAACAAAAAGAAACAAACTCACTCAGAAAAAATAGACACCAGGAAATAATCAAATTGAGGGCTGAAATCAACAAAATAGAAAACAAGAGAACCATACAAAAAAAAAAATCAATGAAACAAAGAGTTGGTTCTTTGAAAAAAATCAACAAGATAGACAAACCCTTAGCCAAATTAACCAAAAGGCAAAGAGAGAACACCCAAATTAACAAAATCAGAAATGAAAAGGGAGACATAACAACAGACAACGAGGAAATCCAGAGAATCATCAGATCATACTTCAAAAACCTGTACTCCACAAAAATGGAAAATCTGGAAGAAATGGACAATTTTCTGGATAAATACCACATACCAAAATTAAATCAAGACCAGATAAACCACTTAAATAGACCAATAACCCCTAAAGAAATAGAAACAGTCATCAAAAGTCTCCCAACCAAAAAAAGCCCAGGACCAGATGGTTTCAGTTCAGAATTCCACCAGACTTTCAAAGAAGAACTAATATCAATATTCTTCAAATTGTTCCACACAATAGAAACAGAAGGAACACTACCAAACTCTTTTTATGAGGCTAAAATTACCCTGATACTCAAACCACAAAAAGATGCAACAAAGAAAGAGAATTACAGACCAATCTCCCTCAAGAACATTGATGCAAAAATACTCAATAAAATATTGGCAAACCGAATCCAAGAATACATCAAAAAAATTATCCAGCACGACCAAGTAAGATTAATCCCAGGGATGCAAGGGTGGTTCTACATATGAAAATCTGTCAATGTAATACACCATATAAACAAACTGAAAGAAAAAAACCACATGATCATCTCACTAGATTCTGAAAAGGCCTTTGACCAAATCCAACACCCCTTCATGATAAAGGTCTTGGAGAGTTAAGGAATACAGGGAACATTCCTAAACATAATAAAGGCAATTTACAGCAAGCCAACAGCCAACATCAAATTAAACAGAGAGAAACTCAAAGCAATACCACTAAAATCAGGAACAAGACAAGGCTGTCCACTCTCCCCATATTTATTCAATATAGTACTAGAAGTTCTAGCTAGAGCAATAAGACAACAAAAGAAGATCAAAGGGATACAAATTGGAAAGGAAGAAGTCAAACTTTCACTATTTGCAGATGATATGATAGTAAAAAAAGTGACCCCAAAATTCTACCAGGGAACTTCTACAGCTGATAAACTCCTTCAGTAAAGTGTCAGGATATAAGATCAACTCAAACAAATCAGTAGCCCTCCTATACACAAATGAGAAAAGGGCTGAGAAAGAAGTCAGAGAAACATCACCCTTTACAATAGCCACAAATAATATAAAATACCTTGGGATAACACTAACTAAACAAGTGAAGGACCTTTTTGATAAGAACTTTAAATCTCTAAAGAAAGAAATTGAAGAAGATATCAGAAAATGGAAGGATCTCCCATGCTCATGGATAGGTAGGATTAACATAGTAAAAATGGCAATCTTACCGAAAGCAATCTACAGATTCAATGCAATTCCCATCAAAATACCAACACAATTCTTCACATACCTGGAAAGAAAAATACTCAACTTCATATGGAAAAACAAAAGACCCAGGATAGCTAAAAGAATCCTATATGATAAAGCAACCACTGGAGGCATCACGATCCCTGACCTCAAGCTCTACTATAGAGCTATAGTCATAAAAACAGCTTGGTACTGGCATAAAAACCGACATGTGGTCCAATGGAATCGAATTGAAGACCCTGACATTAATCTATGCACATATGAACACCTGATTTTTGACAAAGAAGCAAAAACTATACAATGGAAAAAAGAAAGTATCTTCAACAAATGGTGCTGGCATAACTGGATGTCAATATATAAAAGAATACAAATAGATCCATATCTATCACCATGCACAAAACTCAAGTCCAAGTGGATCAAAGACCTCAACATAAATCCAGTTACACTAAACTAAATAGAAGAGATAGTAGGAAGTACTCTTGACCGCATTGGCACAGGAGACCACTTTCTAAATATAATACCAACAGCACAGACACTGAGCACAACAATTAATAAATGGGACCTCTTGAAACTGAGAAGCTTTTGCAGGGCAAAAGACACGGTCAATAAGACAAAAAGCCTACAGAATGGGAAAAGATCTTCACCAACCCCACATGTGACAGAGGATTGATCTCCACAGTATATAAAGAACTCAAGAAACTAGACATCAAAATACTAAACAAACCAATTAAAAAATGGGCTAAAGAGCTAAACAGAGAATTCACAAAACAAGAATCACAAATGGCTGAAAGACATTTAAAGAAATGCTCAACATCCTTAATCATCAGAGAAATGCAAATCAAAACGACTCTGAGATACCACCTTACACCTGTCAGAATGGCTACAATCAAAAACACCAATGAGAGTCAATATTGGAGAGGATGTGGAGCAAAGGGAACACTCCTCCACTGTTGGTGGGAATGCAAGCTTGTACAACCACTGTGGAAATCAGTATGGCGGTTTCTCAGAAAATTAGGAATCGAACTACCTCAAGACCCAGCCATACCACTCTTGGGCATATACCCAAGGAATGCTGATTCATACCACAAAGATACATGCTCAGCTATGTTCATAGCAGCACTATTTGTAATAGCCAGAACCTGGAAACAACCTAGATGCCCGTCAACTGAAGAATGGATTAAGAAAATGTGGTACGTATACACAATGGAGTACTACTCAGCAGAGAAAAACAATGAAAGCATGAAATTTGCAGGCAAATGGATGGAACTAGAAATCCCAGAAAGACAATCATGGTATGTACTCACTCATAAGTGGATTCTAGATATAAAATAAAGAACAATCAGACTACAACCCATAGAACCATAGAGGCTATATATATAGCATGGGGAACCCTAGGACGACTGTGGCTTGTAATAAGTTTTGGTTTTACTCAATTACTGAGCAAGCCTCAATGAAACATTTCACTATTAAGATAAGAATACATACTGTATCAAGCTGATAATAGAAAAATAAATAAATTAATTAATTTTAAAAAATAAAAAATAAAAAAAGAAAAATTTGAACTATAAAAAACAAACAAACAAACATATTTTACTAAAGTAAAAAAAGGGGGAACTAGGGACTCATCATTCCTCTCCACATTCTATTCTTTCCCTTGTTTTACATATTTTAAATTCTTTATCGGTGGATTCTGCGGGAGTATCTGCTGCAGATAAGCACTGGAGGGCTCCTGTTTCAAATCACCCTTTGGAGCGATGGAAGGATCTTTCTACTGACACTTGGAGGAGACTTGATCTGGTGTTGGTGTGGGCCCAGGGTTCTGTTTATGTCTTTCCTCAGGACAATGAGGTTCCTCTTTGAATTCCTGAGCATTGTGTGGACCCTGTGGCTGCTGCTGAAGCCCAACATGACAGAGACCTTTTGGGCCTTCATGAAAAACTCTCCCCTTCTGATGCCAATGGGGATTGAGAGCCCAATTTGGCCAACTTTGGCAAGCATTAACATAAGCCTAGGAAATGTAGCCATGCGGTTGGATTCTCCAGAAGGTAATGTATGGTAACTGCTCTTTCAAGTATGTTTGAGAACGTGTCACCCAGACACCTTGGAGATTAAGGATAACCCTGAAGGTCACTGACCTCCATTTGTTAACAGTAGCATGCCAGCTTAGCCTTTTCATTTTCACAATCCTCCTCAAGCTAATGTAGTGCCTACTTTTCAGGAGTGGCTCTGTGCAACATTTATTGGCCTCCTGAAATTCATTTAGCCCCCCCCTTCGAAGATACCTTAAAATTTATGAGCCTGAATGTAGCCATTATAAGACCATTAGTTATGCTCTTTATTAGTGCCTGTTTTTTCTTTATGGTTCTTAGTTGTTCTTTTGCAGAGCTGCCAGCTTAAGTCGTGCTGGGATCAAGAAAAATGGGCCTTGGTTTTCTGTGTTCCTGGAGTTGTATCCATGCCAGTGGATGTCCACATGCTCCAGAAGAGAATTTGACATTGCTGCTGCCATTGTTGCTGTTATAGCAGTGGTGGCCACTGCTGCTACTGTTTCTGGGTTTACCATTTCATAATTGCTTACTACAGCTAGCACAGTGGAGACCCTGGCAGCAAAAGTAGCTACCACAGTTAGTTAATCTTTCATTCTATTGGGCATGATAAATTTAATTAAATACTTATATACATTTTGATTGGCTTTGAAAATTATAAATTTATAAACTCAAGTTCCATATGCTTAAGCTGGGCGGTGGTGGGGCACGCCTTTAATCCCAGCACACGGGAGGCAGAGGCAGGCGGATCTCTGTGAGTTCGAGGCCAGCCTGGGCTACCAAGCGAGTTCCAGGACAGGCGCAAAGCTACACAGAGAAACCCTGTCTCGAAAAACCAAAAAAAAAAAAAAAAGTTCCATATGCTTTTGGGATTCCATCTTACAAGGACTCCAACTTGCAGTAAGGCTTGTTAAGGAAGGGAATGGCTCACTTGCCTTTAGCCTACTGGCTATGGGTGGGATAGGACCTCTATTGGTCTTTTCTTTGTTGAACACACAGATTGCATGCCCAGTCTCACTTTGAGATCTTTGGCAGCAGTTAACTCTGCAGCTCACACAAGAGCTGTATGATAATGAGTATTCAGAGACAGGTTATGCCTGGGGGGCGCTCACCAACCTAAGACAGAGCACCTATAAGGCCTGGGCAGGCATCTCCATGACGGGTAAGGTGACCTGCTGTCATCCCATGCAACCTAAGTCAGAAGCTCATTTTTTAGTAAAAGGGTCCTGGCCCCCGTTTTGGGTAACTGTTGCCTTGCTTGCTGACCTTGACCTTGATATCCTCCCTATGCTAATTCCCTGCCAGGTTCCACCCTCCTGAACACTTAATGGAAGTTCCTTGTCTGTGTATCCTGCATAATGGGCGTTAACAGCTTAGATGCAAGAATGTAAAACATCAGTAGCAAACTTCTGCCCTCCAGGGTTCTCCCATTGTGCTGTAAGCCTGTATTCAAGACCTCTTCCCTCCTTCAATAAACAGCATTCAGCATTAAATAAAAAATTAATTAATTAATTAAAATAAAGAAAAGAAAGAAAAAAACACACACAGAGCAAAAGACAACGAACACCATAAATGTTGATGCTCAAGTTCTATTCCTAAAACATCCTGACCTGCGGGTAAGTCAAGGAAGACCCTAGAGAGGGAGTGATAATGTGGGAGACAAGAGACAGGAGAGATGGAGACAAGACAGGATTCTGATCAAGTCTCATTTATTCAAGAACATCTCAGGGTAGATATAGGGCAAGGTGAGGAAGCTCTAACTCTTGCAAAAATGGGTATCTAAGCCATCATCCCACAGCAGAAAGCCTCTTGACCGCAGAAGCAGAATGTACTGAACACAGGAAACCATTAGGACAGGAGTCCTACCTTGAGGTTAGTATCTAATACAGCTAAAGCAATCATAAAACGGTTTTAAAAGTGAAAGTCTCCCACACCAAAACAAATTAAAACTAAGATAAAACACCCTTCACTCAAAGCACAAACCATATCTGTATCTCCTAAGGAGAGAAAGTTAAATGGTGAAAACCAGAGTCATGTTCAAGATAGTCGAAACATGTAAATCATGTGAAGCATCTCAAAGATAGAAACAAAATGATTCATGGGCAAGAAAACACTAACAAATGCCTGAAGGAGGTGAAGACACTGTTGGAATTGAAAGTGAATTCAATAAGCAGTTAGAAACACTGGAAAAAAAAAACTTCAAACTGAAATGAAACAAGAAATGAAAAATGCAATAAGCCTAATAATAACTCAAAGAGATCAATCAGATAGGAAACAGAACATCAGGCCTGAAGACAAGGTAGAGGAGCTAAATAACTCAGTCAAAGAAAATAATGGATTAAAATAAAATGCTCCATGCAAGTAGCACTAGTTAAAGGTAAATATGAAGTCTCACCTGTATGTTCTTTATTTACTTGTAATGGTCTAAATTTTTGAGACAGTAACTTATTCTGGGGAGCTTTACTGGAAAGCTGGATAAATTCATTGCCATCACTATGCAAATAAAGTGACCATAAAAAGTTAACTTCATCTTTATCCCTCACAGACCTCCATTATTGCCAGTCAAATATCCAGAATTACACTATTAGCAATGTTGACTTAGAGGAAGACATTTCAGGGACTGAAGATTTAGAAGGAAATAGGTATCTTAGGAAGTCAGTGGTCAGTCAGCCCATTAAGAGCCCAGTTCTGAAGTCACCCAGTGCAGTGATATGGTGATGTTGTGGTTTGCTAACTCAAGAACAAGTTTGTCTTCTGGGAAGCATACTGAAGGTGCTTTTATGGAAAACATAAAATTCCTTTAGAAATTTTAGAAAAATTCAGGGGTGAATGTAGAAGCTTGTGGCTGTTCAGAATGCATAAAATAAGCCATTGTAATGGGCACAGCCTTAAACAGCTCAGTTACACTATCCCATCAATGGCTCTGAGAATATTGAGGAAGGGGCAGTGGGAAGGAAATAAGAAAACATGGGGAACCACCAGGACATGTCACGCTCTAGATTCCACACAGCTGTTGTAATCAGTAACCCAGAGCAGCTGTACTCACCTGCACTGGGCTCAGTCAAGGCCAGCCCTGGACACAATCAGCCTAGGAAGGGGAGAGGCTCATAGGGCCCCACCCTTTAGCTCCCAACTGTGGCTATGGAGAGATTTTAGGAGAAGGGGAAATCACTGTCTTTACTTGTGTCTCTTCCACTGAGCCCAACAGGCTCCAAAACCTAGCTCCAAACCCACATTCTGACAGATGGCCCTGGTTAATCTTGGTGGGTCAAAAGCAAAATGAATAGAAATGAACATGGGAGAGAGTTAGAGAATGAGGGAGAGAGAGAGATGGGGATAGAGAGGGAGGGAGACAGAGACAAGGATGTGTATAGGCCAAGACTGTAGGGAGTAAGGGATCAGAGTGTGCACTAAGCAAGGTACATCATGTGAAATGGCAAAAAGATAAAAATAAAAGTTAAAATTTTTCATTTTCCCACTTTAGCTGGTTTGTTATCAGATTTTTTTTGTTTTGTTTTGTTTTTGAGACAGGGTTTTTCTGTGTAGTTTTGTTGCCTGTCCTGGAACTCACTCTGTAGCCCAGGTTGGCCTTGAACTCACAGAGATCCGCCTGGCTCTGCCTCCCAAGTGCTGGGATTAAAGGTGTGTGCCACCACTGCCTGGCTGTTATCAGCTAATTTTAACTTCATAATGAATCTGGAATCCTTGGCTCCATTTTACATCAAGGAATGCTTTAAGTAGCTTCAGTATCAGTTATCCTCTGATATTCTGACATAATTCTGTGAGGACCCAATCTGCCCCTAGGGTTTTCTTTTTCATCACGGTGCATTTATTTCTGCTTCATTGATGTTGTTGCTTATAAACCTGTTGAGTTAGTTCATGTTGGTGTAATTTTGGTGTGTGATGCGAATCAGAATATTTGATCATTTCTGCCCCCTACCCCCCGACACCCCTGTGGATGAGGTCTGAACCCAGCAAGCCCTCTACCAGTGAGCTAAATCTCCAACCCCTTGATCATTTCTTTTAGCTTTTCCTAATTTAGTTCCATGAAGGCTTTAAAGTCAGTAGGTATCAGGTATGTTAGTACACTCATGTCTCCTGATTAGGCTGTGCAGTTAGCTTGGGTACTCCTCAAGTCATGTTGATAAAGACTTCTGTATACATAGCTATCAGGTAGATGCAGACTAAATCTTAAAGATTCCATCTCACCCTGTTAGAATGACCATTGCCAGGATAAATAACAAATTGTTACATGAATGTGAGAAAACAGATGCTGTTACACACTGTTGGATTTAGCAGAAGAGTCACAAGTAAAGATGATTCTTATATAATATTAGAGGGACCAGCCTTAGTATTATACATCTCAGGCGCTCAGGAAAGAGAACTACGAACGGTGAGGACTATTTTTGGGAAATAGAATCTCAGCATTTGAAGCTCTTAGTCCAGTCATTTACTCTTCCAAATCTTCTTCTTCCTGTGCCCTGGAAGTCCTGGTATATATACACTTACAAGTGGTAATCCCTTGGCAGTGCAAAGCTAGGCTTCCAGGGTCAAAAGGAGGGGTGATAAGAATCACTTAGAAAGGCAGTAATTGTTAATTATCATTTGCAACCCCAAAGGGAAGTGACCAATGGGGAAATGAATTAACTAAAGGCTACATTCAGGTAATATCTAAGAAGAGGGATCTTATGTGCTCAAGTATAGTCTTAAATGTGATTAGTAGAAAATGTTAAGAATCTATAAGTTGCTAGGTCAATGGGAGAAAATAAAACTGCCTTCTTTTTTCCTGTAGCTCCTATCTGTCCAAGCTATCTGCCGTTTTTCTGCAGGGTGGGGGAAAGTGTGCTCAGTCGCTAGGCAACCGGTGTACAGCTAGATGCCTCTGGTGATAGTTAAAGGGAGATCTGGAACTAGAGGTAAGGTTCGGGAAAGGAGGAAGTTAAGCTTAATTGGCACATCTGCCAGACCTTCTCAAACGGGTAGTCTGGATGCTTAAGTCTGTTAGATACAGAGGTATCTCTGATAAGGTACTTTCCTCCATCTGGGGATGGACCTGGCTGGATGCTGCCAATGACGATAATTATAGGGAGGCTTGAACTGGGGTTCTGGCTGTGCATAGCAGTCAGTGCACAAGGTTATCTAACTATTCCTAGAAGTGGTTAGGTAAGGAGTTAAGAGGTCTATAAAGTTAGTAAGGCTATAAGAAAGGAGGATCCAAGCTAAATTGTGTAAAGCTATTATTAAGGTCCACCTGACCTAGGCTGTTTCTCCTTGTGGAATTTACCTTAAATCAGGAGACTAGCGTGTGGACTGTTATTACTGTTAGTCCTTGAAAGCCTTTCCAGAGGCTGTTCTCCAAATACCTTGAATGTGTATGTCCAGAGAGTGATCAGTCCATACTGTTAGCCCTTCTTAGGGAAAAGTCAATTGGGAAAACTATGAAGGCACACATGATTTTCATAACAGAAGACAGCTGATATATAACAAGCCAAGTAACATGAAAAGCTCCTTGGAATTTGAATTTGGCTTCCTCTGAAGGAATTCCTTGGTCTCTTCAGGTAGTGACTTTATCATAACTAGCTGAGTTCTTATGATATATTCCTGCAGCCTGCAGCAGTGATTCCCATCTCCTAAAATCTCTCCATAGCCACAGTTGAGAGATGTAAGGGTGGGGCCCTGTGAGCCTCTCCCCTTCCTAGGCTGATTGTGTCCAGGGCTGGCCTTGACTGAGCCCAGTGCAGGTGAGTACAGCTGCTCTGGGTTACTGATTACAACAGCTGTGTGGAATCTAGAGCGTGACATGTCCTGGCCGTTCTCCATGTTTGTTTTCTTATTTCCTTCCCACTGCCCCTTCCTCAATATTCCCAGAGCCATTGATGGGATAGTGTAACTGAGCTGTTTAAGGCTGTGCCCATTTCAATGGCTTATTTTATGCATCTTGAACAGCCATAAGCTTCTACATTCACCCCTGAGTTTTCAAAAGGAATTTTCTGTGTTTTCCATAAAAGCACCTTCAGTATTCTTCCCAGAAGACCAACTTGTTTCTGTGTTAGCACAAGCACAACATCCCCATCTCACAGCCCAGCATGACTTCAGCCCTGGCTGTTAATGGTCTGACTGACCACTGACTTCCTGAGACACCTATTTCCTTTCTTTTTTTTCTTTCTTCTTTCTGTTCCCCCCCCCCCCCCCCCCCAGACAGGGTTTCTCTGTGTAGCTTTGCGCCTTTCCTGGATCTCGCTCTGTAAAACATGCTGGCCTCGAACTCACAAAGATCCGCGTGCCTCTGCCTCCCAAGTGCTGGGATTAAATGCATGTGCCACCACCGCCTGGCCCTATTTCCTTCCTAAACCCTGAGTTACTGAATTGTCTTCCCCCAACTCAACATTGCTAATAGTGTAATTCTGGATGTTTGAGTGGCAGTAGTGGAGTTCTGTGAGGGAAGGACAAAGATGGCTTTTTAGTGTCACTTCATTTGTATAGTGATGGAAACAATTATCCAGCTTTCCAGGAAAGCTCTCCAGAATTAGTTACTGTTTCAAAAGTTTAGAATATTTCAAATAAGTGTAGAATATACAGATGGAACTTCTCTTTTACCTTTAACTAGTGCTACTTGCATGGAGCATTTTTATTTTAATTCTTTATTTCCTTTGAGTCATCCAGCTCTTCTACCTTTTCTTCAGGCCTGATATTCTGTCTCTTACCTCATTGATCTATTTGAGTTATTATTATTCGGATTTTTTCATTTTTTCATTTTTTTATTTCTTGTTTCCTGTTGGGCCCTGACGCCCCACCCCTTCCTTGGGTGGCTGCTGCCTTGCTCGCTGACCTTGATGAGATATCCTCCCTATGCTAATTCCCTGCAGGTTTCCTTCCTCCTAAACAGTTTAAGGGAGGTTCATTGTTTGTGTATCCTGCATTTTGGTGTAAACAGCTAGGATGCAACAATGTAAAACATCTGTCATGAACTTCTGCCCTCCAGGGTTCTCCCACTGTGCTGTAAGCCTGTATTTAAGGCCTCTTCCCTCCTTCAATAAAGGATATTCTAAGGAGACAAATGACCCGCTGTCTTGTCTCTGTTTTAATCCTCAGCCCCTTGCTGGGACATGGTGAACCAGGGAGTAGCTTGGGCAATACAGCTTCATTTCAGTTTGGATTTTTTTTTGGTGTTTCTAAGTACTTACTGAATTTAATTTTCATATCCTACAATGTCTTCACATCCTTCAGGCATTTCCTAGTGTTTTCTTGCCCACAGATAATTTTTTTCCCAATCTTCTTTGAGTTGGGTAACATGCTTTATATGTTTTGACCATTTTGGACATGACTCTGGTTTTTGAGTTCTGTATATTGGATATCACTTAACTTCTTTCCTTAGGGGATACAGATGGTTTGTATTTTGAGCCTAGGGCGTTTTATTTTAGTTTTAATTTGTTTTTGGAATGGGACTTGAGCATCAGAATTTGGGGCGTTTGTTTTCTTTTGCTGTGCATTTTAACCCAGGAAGCTGGTATCCCAAGATGAGAACTTAGGCGGGATAACTTGTATCTGATGGGGTCAGAGCACAGGGTCAGAACCCCGGGTGCAGCGTCCTCCCAGATGTAGTTCTGGTCCAGGCTGGCAGCGAGCATGTGGGGAGGCTGTGCAGAGCGGGTCCAGGGCAGCCTGACAGCTGGAGCTGTGTGGAAGGCAGCCTGAGACCGAGTGGGAGGGACGGGTCCCCGATGGGGCGGAGACACCTGCCTGATCATCGGCCTTTAAGAGAAAAGAAACAGCGGGGTGGACGTAGATAAAAAGTAAGAAAAAGAGTCAAAGGTTGGTGTTTTGAAAGAAGCAGGTAACAGGAAGCAGAGAGGTATGGGGCGGGGCCAGGCGGAGCCGCTTCAGGGAACCAGGCTGAACGGACAGGAAATTTCACCCTTCCGTGTTGTACTCCGGGAGCAGCGTCGTCCGGGACTGGTTGAGGAAGATCCGGCCGGGTATTCGGGACCTGAAACTCCCCGGAGCCGCAGTCGCCGCGCGGGGCGGCCTGGGAAAGTCAGCAGTCAGCAGCGCAGTGGCGGGAACCGCAGCCCGGCGGCCCTGGAACCTCCCAGGTCAGAGGAGCTGCGGGGCCGGGACACGGGAGGGAAGGGACCGGGGTGTGCTCGCGGAGGCTGCTCTGGACACAGCTTTCAAAATTCTGTTGTGGATAGCTTTCCGTTGTCGGTAAGGTTGAGATCCTATGAAGTGGGGACTATCGTGATTTTTTCTTTTATGGTTGCCAGAATGTTTTCACGAAATTATCTCCCTGAGCATCTGTAGTGTCTGTAGTTTGCATACGGTTTTTCTTTGATACTGTCCCAATTACAAAGCTAGATTTGAAATAAATCCATGGTTTCTTATCTCCCCGGTCCACTACTTGCCTATCCAACAGAGTGGCCTTTGACCCGAGGCATAGGCCTCCTCCAGAGAGTTTTTGTAGATTTTAGTCATATCAAGAACCTTTGTAGATTTGATTGAATCAGAAAATATACGTTATAAAGCACCACAGTTATAGTTGTAAATATTAACATTTACTGAGCCAAATTTTACTCCCTATTAATTTTTCACCTGAGATGTGTGCACTCTATAAGAAATGTCTTCATATGCTTAGTTGTTGATAATACACCTTAGGTCTGAATGATAAATGAGGACACGACTACTTTAAATGTGGTTGAGGAGAAGGTTTATTGTAGGTATCAGAGGGGAGAGAAGAGGGGAGAGAGAAATGAAGAGAAGAGAGGAGAGAGGCCAAGGAACCTGGAGCCTAAAGGCCAAGAGAGCACCTGGCAAAAATGTCCGCTTTGATATGTTAATGGGCACTTCAGTTAGCCATTTGTCATGAGTTTTTTGCCCTTTGATAAGGTCCAGGCAAGCCCAGTATACATGCTGTGAAAAGACATTATCAGGCCACACAAAACTAGAAAGAGCCTTTTGAATATTTATGATCGGACACCTACATCAGAAAAATGTCTCCTTGTTCAAGAAATGGACTCTGCCCATGCAAATGTAGCAAAACTGTTGTTTTTTTATGTCATGGTTTGTTGACATTCAGTGCTGTGACTGAGGACTTCTTGGAGGAGGAGTGGGAATGTCTAGACCCTGCTCTCAGGGCTTTTTTTCAGAGATCTCATCTTTAGAAGTACAGCAGTCTGGTTCTGAGGGTCAGAGTAATTTTCTTGCAGTCTCCCTTGCTCCCCCTCAGGGTTCTTGGACAGACTACTCTGCATGTGTGTGAGGTGTGTGGGAATGAAGTTTCACATCCCATAAAGTGAGAGCCTCAGAGATAAAGAGACGTTTTTCGTGATATTTTCTCTCCATGTTTATCCTTTGGCAGGTGTTTTCTTATTTTGTTTTTGTTCCTTGCAAAGTTCCAAGTACATTCTGAAGAATCCCTTCCCCATATACAAGTCTCACATTGCTCAGTGAGTCCTGCTCACCTGTGGAGCAGAACAAAGAACCCTGCATAGTGAAGAGAGGAGACAGTAGCAAAGGATCCAGGTATGTTACAAAGATTGAGGAAGGGGTGGGGTAGATGTCAAATGGTAGTAGAAACAGGTTGTGAAACTGGTTTTTGGCAGATTCTGTTTCATTAATGATTATAGAAAATTTCACTGAAAAAAATACTTGATGTTGTAATATGGATCTCCCATTATTGACTGTGTAGTAAGCTGTCAATTGTTCTCAGTATTTGAAAACTTATGAGGGCTGGAGAGATGGCTCAGAGGCTAAGAGCACCGACTGCTCTTTGAGAGATCCTGAGTTCAATTCCCAGCAACCACATGGTGGTCACAACTACCTGTAATGAGATCTGGTGTCCTCTTCTGGCCTGCAGGGACACATGCATGCAGAACACTATATATATAACATAAATATTATTAAAAAAAAAAAAAGAACTGCCTTGAGGCTGGAGAGATGGCTCAGAGGTTAAAAACTCTTACTGCTCTTAAAGAAGACTACGCTTCCACCTTAGCACCCACTTCATGGTCTGTAGCCACCCAAAACTCCAGTTCGAGGGGATCTGATTCCCTCTTCTCACCTCCATGGACACCATGCACACAAGTGGTGCACATACATACATGCAGGCAAAGCGTTCCCAAATAAAATAAAATGAATAAATCTAATTTAATAATTGTGGAAAAACTGCCTAGAAGAATAGTAAGGCACAGGTCTGTGTAGTGCTTTGAGGGTTTTGGCCTGATCAGTGAATAATCAATGAATAATCCTCACATTAGCTCATAATGAGATCAGGTTGTTGGAAACTAGTAGAAAAAGCAGGAAGAAGACAAATCATAGAGAGGATATAATTCACAGGGGCAAGCTTGGAAGGATGCACCTTATCCCTGTACCTTCCTGAACATTCTCTTCTCCCTGGCAGCCACCAGCTGGGTTCTGCCATGCCTCCAATTTGATGATTCTGTATTAATGTTTCCTACAGCAATTTAGCACTCACATTAGATTTTAAACAGATTTTATGACCTGAATTATAATATTCCACCTTTTAAATAGGTTCAGGTGGGTTTCAAGGGATCAGTATTCTTACACAAAGTTGTGCAAGCTACCAAAGTAGAAACAAGTCCATCTCTAAGAAGAACTAATTTGGAATGATAGTCTTTTCCTCAGTGACCATTTTACAGTAGACGATGATAAGAATGGCTGAAACTGGATCTGATAACAAGTTTACTTTATTGAGAGAAAAACATGATGTGTCTTTTCTCTGAGATAGCAATTTACACACATAGTAAATACATGTACTGTATCTGCCAGGTAGAATGAACTAGAATGTATCCTAAGTTTTCTTCTTTCGTTTAAAGTGTTTACTTATTTTTATTTTTATGTACATTGGAATTTGCCTGTGTCTATGCCTGTGTAAGGGAGTTGGGTCCCCTGGAATTGTAGTTATAGATACTTGTGAGCCACTATGTGAGTATTGGCAATTGAACCCAGACTCCCCTACCCCATGTTTTTCCTGACCGTGTAGCTATGTTTTTTGTTGGTAGAGATTCCGAAGAGAAGTTTAGATAAATAGTCTTCTGTTTAATTCTTTAAAAAAATTAAGTATAGGAGTGTCATCTACATGTTTTTATGTGAACAGCATGTGGGCACGATGCCCATGGAGCCCTGAGGTAGTCACCAAACGCATGGTACAGGAAGTAGGCAAAATCGTAAGTTGCCTTGTGTCTAGAGAGAATTAGGCAGTTTCTCTTCATGAACAACAAGTGTCCTTACCCCTGAGCTATCTCTCCAGTCCCCAGGTTTACATTTCTGGTGTAATTTCATGATGGAGTCAGTATGTAACACTGCAGATTCTACTTTTAGAGAATGTTAGAATAGAGTCAGTTGAGATGCAGCTGCAGACAGATTGATCTAGTGTCAATATTGCAGCAAGTCTGACAGTTGTAGAATTTAGAAGCAAAGTTTTGCTCATCATAACATCATCATCTGAGATATGATAATGGGGTGCTATTTGATATCAACACAGAGTTCTTAAACTACATCTAGACCTCAAATGTATATCTTAATATTTCCTAAACGTTTGTTGACTCTGAGACTATTATGTCATTCTGATTTACAGAGATAGAAATTTCAATATAGACCATGACTATTTTAGAAAGTATCCTTTTTTGTATTGTTGTTTTTTGAGACAGGGTTTCTTTTCTCTGTATAGCATTGGAGGTCCTGGAACACTTTCTGCAGACCAGGCTGGTCTCATACTGACAGAGATCCGCCTGCCTCTGCCTCCCAAGTGCTGGGATTAAAGGCATGCACCACCACCATCTAGCAGAAAGTATCTTATTAAAATTACATTTCACATTTATTTTTTGTGTGGGAGTGTATTTGCTTGAATGTATGCATATGTGCTGTGTATACCTCCTGCCCGTACAGAATATACAATTGAGCATTGGATCCCATGGAACTACAGTTAAAATCTATTGTGTAGTGCCATGAGGGTGCTGGAACCAAACTATGTTTTGCCACATTATATTTCTATAGGAATGGTTCTGGAATATTCTACTGTAAATCATCTCATGATTATCCTATTGTACACATTACTGACTTTCTATGTTATAACTAATAGGAGAAAATATAATGTATTTGACTACATATGTATGATGATGTCCTTACTTCATTTGTGTCACATTTTTGTGTTCATATCAATATTATATAAATTTCATTACTTTGATTTAAGCATACTGTGAAATTAGGAAAATGATTGCCTCAAAGTTTATTTCCTGATTTCTTAACTGATGATTTGCGTAGGTCCTTCATATTCTATTCATTTTGTGGTCTCTTTACTCATTTCCTGATAAAATGCTAGCAGGACTCTGATAAGAATTTCTTAGTATCTCTGCAGAATATTAAACTGTCTGTACTCTCTTCTCATTGATTTTTCTTGTAGTTTCTCAATGCTTCCACTGAAATAATTTTAATTGATTTTCAAATCTTGGTTTAATCTTTTGAAGGGTTTGATTGCCGTGTTTTCTCAATTTCATATATATTTTGGATTACTTTGTTTATGAACAGATTGCTTAGCATCTTTAGAAAATAGAAGCCTTCTTACTGATTTTGTTCCTGTATTTGAATGAGAACATGCTACTGTAGTGTCACTGTTCATATGTCATGAATGTAATTTGTCTTGATTTGCTGTTGCTGTTATATGTATGTTGATCAGTGAGTATTTATTCATCAATGCAAAGAATTATGGTAATAAGTAATTTCATACAGAAACACGTGTGAATAGTTGCAATTTATGTGAATTCTTTGCTTGTTTGATTTGGTTTTTTTGAGACAGGGTTTCTCTGCGTAGCTTTGCGCCTTTCCTGGAACTCGCTTTATACACCAGGCTGGCCTCAAACTCAGAGGGATGTAAATACAGCATTCAGAATTGGTCTTTATATGCTGTGCTCTTATGTCACATCTTTGTTCCATCCCATATCATTGCTTGTCTCAATCTTAGAGAGTAAAGTGAAATCCTCAGAGAAAGAAAGACATCTTTCTTGATATTTTCTCTCCTTATTCTTTTGACAGTTGTAGCATCTTTCATGTTTGTTTCATAAAAAGTTCTAGGTGTTTTCTAAGGAATCTCTTTCTCCTGTGCAGGTCTCTCAGTCTGTCCTGCCCACCCATGGAGCAGAACAAAGAGCCACAGATGATGAAGAAAGGGGAGACATTAGCAAAGGATCCAGGTATGTTAGAGGGTCTGAGGAAGGGGTGAAGGGAGGGGAATCTGCACAAGTATCAGTATAAACAGGACATCAAATTGGTTTTTGCCACATTCTATCTTTTTAGAAATGATTATAGAAAATTCCCTGAGAATAATCTGAGGATTATCCTATTGTAGTCATTGGAAGACTGTGTATGTAATTGTTAATAGTCACAGAGAAATACAGTTTTATTTGACTGTCCATGGGAGTGTTCTTTTAACCAACATTAAGTGATTTCATTTCTATAATTTTACTATGGTGTTTAGTTAGAACCATTTAAACCACTTGGTTTCTCCTGCATGCAGAGTTTTTGGAGCATCTTTTAGTTCTTTCAGGTTCTGTGTCTTTTAGGGTACTTTCTCTATTTCCTAAAATAGTGCACACAGGATTTTGATAAGATTTGCTTAACATCCCTGCCAGGTATCAAACTCCATCTACATTGTCTTCCCTTTGATATTCTGTTGTGTGTCTTCAACATTCCAAAGCTTGCATCACTACAATTTTTATATATTTTGAAAGGGCCTCTGGGTCTGATCTTTCTCTCATAATTTTTGAAGTGATTGTGGTTTCTCACAATTTTATAAATCTTAGGAAGATTTTCTCCTGTAAGATCTTGGTACAGTTACTTAGAATCTTTCTAGAACATAAACATCCTTTTACAATTCTTCAAGTGTTTCAATGAGAACATGCTATCAGTGAGTCCGTATTCACATGTCTTTTTGTATTCTCTTTTTGGAGAAGACACTTTTAAACATTGAAGGCTTGAAGACTTGTTCTAATTTTTTGTTTTGGTTTTCCAAGACAAAGTTTTTCTGTATCACAGTCCTGACTGTCCTGGAACTCACTCTGTAGACCAGGCTGCTCTTAAACTGACTTGTTCTATTTTTAACAGGACCACAGTGTAGCATGCTGGTTGAAGTTTGAGAAGAGGGAGCATCTTTTGCTCTTATGTGGATGATTCTCTGGAGGCTTGCTGTCATTATTGTTTTTCTGTGGTGCTTATGGTCATCTTTCTCAATGGTGGACATTGAGACTTCCCTGCATCGCTGTCTGTTTGCTCTTTACAGTTCTGTCATTGATTGCTTTATGTATCTGGAAACTTTTATAAAATGCATTCCTGTTGAATAGCTTTGGAACTATACCATTTGATCATTTGTTAATATTCTTTGTTTTGTATGTTTATATATTCTGCTTTTCCTGTTACCTATCATAATTATGACCACCCTTGTTCACAGGAAATCTTTTTAAAAAATTCCTTCACTCCTAGCACTTTGTATGCTTACATTTGAAGTAAATACTTTCATAGAAAGTGTACATTTTGATTTTAGGGTGTGTTCTCCTTTTCTTTTTTTTTTTTTTTTAAGATTTATTTATTTATTATGTCTACAGTGTCCTGCTTGCATGTATCGCTTCAGACCAGAAGAGGGTACCAGATCTCATTACAGATGGTTGTGAGCCACAATGTGGTTGGTGGGAATTGAACTCAGGACTGCTGGAAGAACAGCCAGTGCTCTTAACCTCTGAGGCATCTCTCCAGCCCACTCCTTTTCTTTTGAAACTGTCTCCTATTTTCATATTTCATTTGGGGCTTATTAAACATATACATTTCAAAAAAACCACTGGAAGAAAATATAAACACATACTATTTTTAAATTTTGTCTGTATTATGTTTCTTTTTCTTAGTTTCTGTCTATCTCACTGATAGTTTGCAGTATATTTCATTCCTTTATACACTTGAGTAGTTTCTTTTCTATGTCTTCTCTTTTTCTTGTTTGGTTGTTCCCTAAACTGCACATCGTCTTGCCTGGTGGCTGCACTGAGTTGAATTCACTCTGAGACTGTCTCTGTGTTCTTCATCCTGCATTGTCTTCAGTGTTTGTTATGTTTAGGACCTTG
>CABHPH010138349.1:0-13514 GCA_902168325.1 Peromyscus nudipes
GCATGGAGTGTGATTTCCCTTTTCAAATGACAGTCACAGACTGGCTTAGGCCTAGCTGTCATCTTCACTTCCTGAAGGCAGAATGTTTTTCCAGTTGAGTTTCTTAATGGCTGACCCACAAGTTGTCCCTTTCTGATCTCTACCAAGGACTGAGTGGCAGGACTCATAACTTGGCTCCATGAACGGACACTGTCACAATAGGGATGTGGCCTCAGGTACAACCGATTACCTCTTCTGCTTTGTGGGTACACCCCTTCCCAAGCTCAGCGTTAAATATCAAGCCGTGGTGGCCTGTGAGGGAAGCAGGTTTTTTGAACAAATGTGGTAGGGTCTGTTCACTGTCATGTGGGTAGCTTGGTTCTAAAGTGGGTCAAGTTTCTCACGGCACAGACGATGCTCACAGGAGACAGTAAGGGTAAATGCCCGTCCAGTCTGGGTTCTGTGTTGCTGACCCCTGTTTAACCTTGGACTGCTCAAAGAGCTGTGCAGTTCTTTGCAAAAGGGTCTGCTGGTTCCCAGTGACCGTTCTGGTGGAGAGTCCCTGTCCCTTCGTTTATTTTAGACAGCTTTCTTGGTTCCTTTTTTTCTGGGTCATTAGCAATATTCTAACTAGTGGGCTTCCTCCCTCTTTTTAATCTTTCTGTTTTTCTTTTGCTTGCTTTTTTTGCTTTGAACTTGATTTGTGCCCCTTGGGAGAATGAAGTTACCCCTTTGATTATGATTTTTTTCATCCACCCTTGAATTTTTTCTTAGCTATTTGTTAATTTGGGGAGAAACATAATTAATTTCAACAGTTCACATTAAATCATTTCTTTAAATTTCTATCTCATGCTATTTTCCACTTAATTAATTAGAAAAAAACTCAATGTGAACATTCTCCCATCCAATCAGTATGGGAAACACTTCCAAGTTACATAATGAGCTGACAGACTTATGTTCCTACCTTCTGCTTAATGTTAGTTTGAACTTTGAGCCATTATAAAAGTGATAGTGAATTCCACGCACAATGGTCCCTGGGGTCAAACACTCCCCCATGTCCCATGAGCTTTTGATACCTGGGAGAAGGTGGGGATAATGGCTGCTGCTAATGCTTGCTGGGACACTTTGATTCTCTTTTCCTTGATTCCACTTATTACATAGAATTGGCTCCCAGAGAGCCCTGTGGTATTAAAGTTGCCCTTTCTGTGGGAGGCCCGTGTAACAATTAGCTACACGGTGTGACTGCAGGTTTGAGTCACTGTTTTCTTGGAATGCTCCTGCCTAGCTCACCATCTGGATCTAGCTTCAGGCCAGTGTGCTTGCTTGGTGCCCTGGGGATGGGTAGGAGCTGTACACATTTCTCTGCCATCATAGAGACAGTCCAGAAGTTCCAGAAAACTTGTTCATGGAGACAGGCCAGCATCTAAGGAGGAATATAAGTAACGGATGTTTCTAGTGTTTAACAATAGAGATCTAGGGGTAAAGCATAAATGGTATGCTGGGCGTCCAGAGGGGGTACTGAGGAACACATGCAGAAGATGCCAACCTTTAGAGTATGTTTGTGTCATCTTGGACACGTTGAACTTGATCTTTGGATTTGTATCCCTGTGGTTACATGGTACTGACATCCATACTGCTCTACCTCTAGTCACCGGGTTACCCTACAGCAACTCAAGTAAGGAAATGTTGAAGGGCAAATCTCTGTATGAGATTCTAAATTTTTATTTTCAAAGATATTTCTTCCTGGAAGGTATTCACTAAGCCCCTGCCTCTCAGACATGCAGAAGTCTCTCCATCTTATTTCTCAGACTGTATTATTTCCTACCTACTCCTGACATCGCTCATCTGGAACTTGGGGAAGGGCAGGGGATGCTACCAGGTCTGATTCCTCATGTTGCTCCTTTGGAGCTGGAATTGTATTAGCTCTTCCCTTTAAATCCAGTAGGGGTGTGGCAGCAGAAAAAAAAATGGGGGCATTTGGGAGAAGTCAGATCTATGCCTGTACCATTCTTCCATTAGTTATGCATAGTTCTTGGCATTTTCTGAGTTCTGACCTAGGAATTTTCATCTAGTGACATGCAGCAGGCAGTCTTAGAGGTGGGTACCGATACCCCTAGGAATGCATTGTTTCACTTAACTTAGAGACAGAGGTGAGTACCCGAGACCCCTAGGGATAGATTGTCTCACTTAACTTAGAGACAACTAGGAATGTATGAACTGCAGTAAATGAGTTGAAAAGGACCTGCATTATAAAAACCACAGTGAACAGGATCAGCTTGAAATTAAAACAAAACATCACACACACTGTCCAGAATATCTTGAAAAATCTGCTCAGACTCTCGGTGGAAAAGAAAACACGAAAGGCTTTCAGTTTTCTTACCTTCATCCCATGGTTGCAGAGCTCTGGTGCATTAAGGACTCCTGGTCTTCAGAGGTCATAAAAATGGCTGAGATGTTGGAACTCCCGGCCAGTCAATGGGAGGTAATAAAACCTTCTGTCAGATGTGATGCAATTCACCAGGTTTCAATTTTGTTTGTGTGTCTGGAGCAGGCACAGTCTCCATCTTGAGAACTACTTTCACTGGACTTCAGTGTTTTATGGATCTGGTGGACTGGGGCTTTCTCTCTCTGCAATGGCGTTTTCACTGAGTTGGTCTTAGGTAGTTTCTGATACATTAGTGTCAATTAGTAGCAGTGTTTGGGGCAATCACAGCACTAGCTGTCCTGTTGACACCCTTGCTGCTGAAACTGGAGTCTGGGCAGCTCTTCATAAATTGGAACAAAGAGCTGTGTAGAAGGACGAGGGATAGCATGACATCCTATGCATCCTTCATGAGAAGAATGGTATGATGAATGTTCATTTAGTTGTAGGGTGCCCTGTGTTTCCCAGACTCTTTTTGTATTTGTTATACTTTTAGAGACTTAGATGAACCTGTGAGCAGATAGCAACGCTGTTAGCCCCACTTTAACTGGCTGTTGTTAGCCCCATTTTACCCAAGCAGGCACTGAGACTCAGAGAAATCCAACCAAGATAAAACCCAGCTCCTTTCTACTTCAGTTTTCCTTGATGCCCTGATGGTCACTGCTCCTAACCCTCCTGCCACTCACCCTGTTCTGATGTCCTGTTTGAGTTCATAATATCCTCTCTTGCTTGATTCATCCCACTGACATCCAGCTTAACTAAGGAACTATAGTGGGATGGGGCTGAGGGATGGCTCAGCACCCATGTCAGGTGGCTCAGATCTGCCTGTAGCTCCAACTTCAGGGAGCTCTGATGCCTCTGCCTGCTACAGGCACCACACTCAAGTATGCACATAAAATTTAAAATAATAAAAATAAACCTTAAAAAAAAAACTTTGGTTCAAGCATGGTGGCACTTGCCTTTAATTCCAGCACTCAGGAGGCAGAGGCAGGTAACTGTGTGAATTCTAGGTCAGCCTGTTCTACATCGTGAGTTTCAAGTCAGTAAGGGCAATATAGTGAGATCATATCACAAAGAAAGAAAGAAAATCGCGTGAACAAACCTCAAGTGGACATGACCCATATCGTTCCTCTGTGGAGGCTCCAAGAATGTTGGCAAGCTCCCATCCTATTTTTTCTCTCTCTAGCACAAAACTTGGTCATATATCAAGGCTTTTGTTTAGTGGGGCTTCTAGAAGAAAAATGACATTGAAGAGGTCACATCTGACAGATGATGGATAGATTCCTGGCACATGTGATATGTAATATTTTGTACAAGTGAAATTTTCCTTGGTGATGATGGACAGTTACCTGTTGCTTTTCCATAACTAAGCTGAGTTTACTGATGGACCCTGAATTAATTGACCTGTAGCTCTTAGATTAAGGAGAGATCAATATTTACAACAAAAAACAGTGTTGAGAATCACCATGGAAATCCAAAATACTCAAGCTAGCAGCCAAGCCACTATATATATACATACATATATACATATATACATATACATACATACATATATATATACACATACATACATATATACACATACATACATATACACACATACATACATATATACACACATACATACATATACACACACATACATACATACACACACACACACACACACACACGTGTGTGTGTGTGTGTGTGTGTGTGTGTGTGTATACTAGAATAGAGTTGTAATTGGATTTCCCAGTTCACATGCTAATGAGATAAAGCATGTTAACAATTTAGCAAATTTTCCAGATTGGCTAAAGATTGAAAAGATGTGTTGGTTATCATCATCCCCATTATCAGTATTAACTTAAAATATCAAGTGTCTTTCTGATTGTGTCCTCTTTGATGCCAACTGAATTAATTTATTTACATTTTTTGGCAAAACTGACAGGTCACTGAGCAGAGTGCTTGAGATGGAAGGACCCGATTTGACCAGTTGTACAGGGGTTGTGGGACAAAAATCGTTGTCACTTACAAAGGGGAACCCATTTCTTCTTCGGAAAACATAAGTGGGGCCATTTAAGGGGATAGTTGAGCGAGAAATGACCTGTGCTGTGAGACAGGTTGCATGTGGCAGATATCCTGAAGCATCTGATGGCCAGCCATGGATTAGCAATGTGAGTCCTAAAGAGTCCTAATGTCTCTTTTTAAATAAGTTCTTTATTTTCCAAGATTATATTATAATTATGTCATAGCTTCATGTGATTGGAGGTTACAATGGAGTATCTGTCCTTTCCAGTAGTAAGGGGCTGGGAAAGTGGCTGAGAAACCAGAGTTCAAGTGGGAAGCCACCTCAGAGTCACTGAGAGGGTAGAGATTTGCCCTACAGAGTCTAGTGTGTGCACACTTCCATAGGAACAAAACTGCCAATTCCTGATTAGGAGAATTCGCAGGGAAATGGCCCACTATGCTCGCTGTAGTCCGGTATCTCTGTTTTCCTGTTTTCTTTCATATTGATGTGTTTTGTATATTGAAGCATGAATGGCCCCTGTGATTCACACAGCCCAGCTAATGCTCCAGTTTGGTCTATCTCTGAAGTCCTGCTTTGACTAGGACAGGAGTTATCCACCCTCAGTACAACATTAGCTCTTTGCCCTGTGGCTGGGCATTGGCAGGGATTCCGAACTTTGATGTAGGAATGCCTGGAGAAGTCTTCCTTCTTCTGTTTAGCCTGCATGGCTCAGAGAGGGAGCTTGTTACCCAAGTATCGTTCCAGTCCACTTCCCCTTCCTGAGGCAGATGTTAGCCTTTACTTCCTCTGAGAAGCTCTGTCTGTTGTCCTACCTGTGACAGGAGCATCTCAGATCTCTTCCTGGGATCCTCTTTCACTTACCTCTGCGTCTTTGATGCCATGTCTACTTTGCAAAGACATCAGTTCCTGTCCCTCCTCTCATCTAACCCCTTCATGACCCTCTACCCTTCTGCCTTGACAACTTTCAATTTCAGTTGAACTCCTTAATACTAATTTTAAATCTGATTGCATGGTCTCTTGATTATCTTCATCATTTCCTCCATGATATCACATTTTAAGCATCTAGATGTTTGACCCATGTTAATTGAGTAACAGGTATTGGAATGCTTTAAGGATATTGGGTGAGCTATAAAACCAGATAGTGCCAAGCCTATAGCTTGGCTTTGTGCTTCATCCACCCAGTGTGACTTTGTGTCCATCACTGGAGCTTTGAATTTTTAGTTCCCTCACCTGTAAAATGGGCTGGGAATACTCCTGATAGCCTGGAATCAAATGAGGCAGTCCACTTTGTAGAAACATTGTGGACACTTTATTATCCTTTTGCACTAGCCTACCTTCCCCTTCACATAGAGCAGCTCCTCTGTACTTGTCCTGGTCCATACAGCCATCTCTTCATTCTGCCCTGATAATTTTCTTGAATTTAAAAGAACAGACACAAAAATTAAAGCCAAAATCAAATTCCAATAATTATACTTGGGTCAGATAAAAAAGATTTTATTAAAGCTTGTGCACTTCAATCTAACTGACATGGTGGCCAGAACTGCAGGTTAAGTGAGCTGCTTAAAAAGCATTTTTCAAAATCATTTGTAAGATATTGTTTGGAATTTTTCATTATGTCTTTGTGATAGTGTTGATTAGGTCTCTAGGGTGTTTTGCAGAAATGGGGTTATCATGTAAACTAATGGGGTTGTCAGTTGCATTACCAAGCCCTTCTGGTTCCATGGTCCTGATTTCTCCCTGCGTTCCAGGTCTTAGCTCAGCTAATAGTGCATCTATCCACCTGGTTGTTCAGTTCATTTAGTATTGAAAGGGCTCATGAATTCACTCTTCTTCAACCTCCATATCAACTTAGCTTTCAAATTGAGTCATGAATACCCATTTGTTGTATTCTCATTGTATCAACCCTTGTTCCAGTGTTCTTTGTTTCTTAGCCAGTGATGACCATGGTAGCCACTCTTGCCCATGTACCCCCCCTTTTTACAAACATGCAAAGGGGAGCTTTGAAGGCATCTAGAAGATCATTCCAGTCCTTCACTACAAATTGCCTAGTGGGTGCCATGGTTCTCAGAATAATATCCAAACTTGGTTCTGAGTAAGGCTCTGTGTGGGCTGGGACTCATATCCTTTGTATTTGTGTTGCTCCCCTTCTTTGTGTTTGTGAGTCTTTCACTCTATTGCCATTCATTGCATCCTCCCAACAGGTCTGGGCAGTGGTTCTTTCCTCAGCCTGTGATGCCCTTGCCAAGTCTCTGCAAAGTTTTCTACTTTCTAGAACACTCAAATATCCCATCTTTTAAAAAGGTCTCCCCTAACCACCTATATGAAATTACCTTTCCCAGCCTCTAATACTCTTGTTATCATTTTGATATTTGGACTTTATTTCCTTCATAGCAATTTCTCTCTAAAATTGTTTTTTTCTTTTTCAAAACTATTATTATCTGACTTAATTCTTTTGCAGTATAAACTACAAGGGGTAATAATTTCATTTCATTCCTTGTATCTTTAGCATCTAAGACAGTGCATATCACTCTTGCTGGTGAACAAATACAAGTTGAATGAAAGGGAGGGAAGGGTAGTGAACGGAAAGGAAGGAATAAAGGAGAGAAGAGACAGGGAGGGAAAAGACTCAAGTCTCTGTGTGATGATCATTTCCTTATGTCAGAGTTGTCTGGTGTTGCTCAAGACCTGCTTCATAAAATGGAAGCTGCTAAGTTTTGTGACCATTCAGTCCCTGTAACACTAGCACTCGTCTGTTCCTGTTACTCCTGTATTACTTTTCTGTTGCTGTGATGAAATTCCATGACCAAAAGAACTTAAGGAAGGAGGGGCTTATTGTACCTTATGGTTCCAGAGAGTCCATCAAGCCAGAGAGCCAGAGCATGGTGGCAGGAACATGGAGCTGAGAGATCACATTTCATCCATAAATAGGAAGCAGAGATAATGAGAAGTGGGGCCAGGCTTAGGCTCTCAAAGCCCACCCCGGGGCACACTTCCTCTAGCAAGGCTCCACCACCTTCCCAAACAGCACCAAGAATTTAAATACATGAGCCCATAGCGGATGTTTTTCACTAAACCACCACAACCCCCTATGAACTTGCTGCTTTTAATACCTCAGGATGCCCCCTCTTGACCGTATTTACAACAAATCAAATGATGTGGGGCTTCCAGCAATGACAACCTTCATTCTTCATCATACAGTCTTTAAAGTGGCTGTTTCTAGTCAGCAATTGTCTTCACTCAGGGATCTGAGTCAGGGCCCTTTGGTGGTCCATCATGTGCAGTCTGTGACCTCCAAGGTCACTGTGGAGAAGAAAAAGAGAACGAGAGGTTTTCAATGTACCTGTGATGGCCATATTTCACTGGTCAGAACCTAGTTACCCACCACACTCAGCATCAAGGGAGATTGGTAAACAGTGTCGAACTATGTTCCCAGGAGGAACAAGAATTTGTGACGAGCAGCTCTCTGATCTCACTGGTTTTTCTGCCTACTAAATGGGAAAAGAAAGTTCCTCATTAATTTTAATCCTCTTTATTTGCTGTGTTCTGGTGTTAGCAGATGTTACTGAAGCTCACTCATGGATAGGATTGGATAACAGAGCAGTGTGCCTGACACAGTTTCATTGTCATTTTCTCAAGATGTCTCCACGGTGACTACTGTTGCATCTCCCTGGGATTTGTTCAACTCCCTCTACCTCATATCCCAAAGCGACTCACCTGTTCTTTTTCTTCTTTTTTCCTAGACAAAATTCATGGTTTTCCATGTGTTATAATTCTGAGCTTTAGCTAAGCAGAAGGTAGTTCATGCAACAAGCATAACACACATTTGTAAATGACTGATGTCATCCTACTGGGACCATGGATGAGTGTGTGCATATGAGGATGCTGATTAAGAAAACCCCCATAAGGACTGTAGGAAAGGAAAGTGAAGGTTGAAGCAACATATACAGAAAAGTGGCTGGTCCCTCCTGCCTGGTGGCTTGCCTCGGTGGCTGACTAATCCCAAGTAGTCCGGTTTTCTAATATTTTGTGGCCTCCATTTATTTTCTTGACAGTTCCTCAGGCAATGATACAGTGCAGGAATGTTGAAATGGGGACCAGAAGATGCTGATCGATCCTGGCTTGACCATTTAGCGGCTGGGTGACCTTAGAATGTTACTCAATTCTTTCAAGTCTCAATTTCTCACAGTTCAAGTAAGACATTAAACAAAGCTTAAGACAACTGGAAGTGCTTTGTGAAAACGTGTAATGTAGGTGTGCATTAAAACTTACCGTTGAGTAATTATGTGTTGTAATAACAACAGATTTCATCTTTTGCAGCTGTTGGACTAGAATTCATGTCTTCTTGGTCTGTCTATTTATCTGCTGATATTCTAGATATAAACTGTACCTACCAACACACATTTTGGTGTGTTGGCTTTATAGGAGTGCGCTAATGTCCAGGCATTTCATTTATCTAGGTCGGTGGACTCTGTTGTGGTCATGTAGTAGAAAGCATCCAAGGCTGCACACGGTTGTCCTGTCAAGGGGATAAAGCAAACAGGGGCAGAGCTGTATGTTACCTAAGCACATGCTTGGCTGGGTCTTCTTGGTTGTTAGAACTCTGAAGATGATTCAGTGATCTGTCCCATCCTCAAGAACTCCATGGTCTAAAGTGGAATGGAACCTTCTAACCAGATAATGAAAACACAACAGAATTTGCTTCATCCTAGAGACTGCAGTAGGACTGTTTTGGTGAGAGCCATGCATTCTGCCAGTAGATAGACTTAAAGACTGCAGTAGGACTGTTTTGGTGAGAGCCATGCATTCTGCAGGTAGCACTCTGCAGGTTACCCGAGAGGCATGGCTGAGGAACTGGTGTCTTAATGAAATGGCCTAAGTGATGAAATGGGAGTGGTGTGAGGGATGGATAGCCTTAGTATGTACAAAAGCACAGAGTAAAAACTTGAATGTGGCTGCAACAAACACCATTTGGTCGATGTAGCCAGTGGTGAGATGGCAGGAATTCTGGGTTGTCCTACAGTCCTGTGTGTGTGAACAGTGCACAGACATCACACTGGATGCACAACTGCATCCACTGGGGTGTGGAGAATATACTGGAACTTTATATTTAGTGCTACCTCATGCTTACAGCCTTCACTTGGATATATATTTTATAATGTGTATGATGTATCATAATGTTATTAGACACATACACTTTATTTAATTATTATGTATTTACATACAGGAAGTATATGCCCAAACATTTTTACCTCTAAAGATGCATGATCAAAACAATCATTGAAGACTGTGTGAGGTCGGGAAGATACAATTGGTTCTTGTGTCAGGCAGAAAATGTTCCAGGCCCTAAAGATGCCAAAGTATTGGCTGCGCAGGTACTGGAGGAGAGGAACCAGGTTAGGTGACCCTGCTGACCGTTTGATGGGCAAGTGTGAGGTGCCCTGGCGGATTCAAGCTGAAACTGTTCCACAAGGTGGGGAAAGGTGGCAGGAGGTGGAGAGAGTGCTGCGAGGGGCGTCTGTGGGGACTTTGAGGACCATGAGCTGTGCTGTGCTTGGAACCTAGTGTGGGAGCTCGGGGGGTGAGAGCAAAGGGAGGTGGAACCAGGAGATTACAAAACCATTCGAAAGATATTGGGATAGTGAAGAGTTTTTCTATAAGTAACAGTAAGATTCAATTTTTATTCCTGAAAAAAAAATTATTCTGACTACAGCAACTAGTCAGGGCCACCAACCATCAGCTAGGGGCACAACTCTCAGGGAGTTGCCGTCGTGGGCAGGGGTGAAACCAGCAGGACTGGGTGGTTCACTGGATTGACAGGGAGATTGGATGCTGTGTGAAGAGTTCAGGTTACCCATTGGCTGTTTCATCTACGCTCCTTACCCTATGGCTGACTTTGTGGCCTCCCTGCTCTGGTCTCTGATAACACTTTGTTCAAAATTTAAAGCATCCATCAACAGGATCTTGTTACTACTCTACATATGTCCTAAGTTATGAGCTATTTAAAGATCTCAGCTACTTCTCAGATTCATCTCCATGTTGCCAGGACCCAGTCTTGGACCTGGAGGACAGTAGTTATTTCAGAATGAACTGGTTCAAAATGAAGGTGTGACTGCCTGTGTGAACATAGTACTTCCTAGACTTTTTCCATAGAGATGCTGCACATCTTAACTTAAAAAAAAAAAAAGATTGGTTTGTTACTTACACATGTGTGTGTGCCTGTGTGAGTTAATCTCACCACATGTATGCAAGTACCTACAGGGGCCAGAAGGTGTTGGAATGATAGGAGGTTATGAACCACCTGATGTGGGTGCTGAGAACTGAACCTGGGTCCTCTGCAAGATAGCAAGCACTTAGCGGCGTAGCCATCTCTCTAGCCCATGTCTTGACAATTTCCTTTCTAATTTAAAGACAAAAAAAGCCACCTAGAAATGTTCCAGTTCTGACTTAAACATCTTTTTCAGAAGCCTCTCCTCCCTCTCTTGCACTGAAAAGAGTTTCAGAATTCCAGCTTTTGCAGCGCTGCTGTAGAGACGTGGACACTTGTTTATTTCTGGGTCTTTATCGTGTCCCCTTCTGCTGCAGAATGACAGAATTGTGTCTTTGATGCTCACTCACCTGCCTCTTCGGAACTCTAGTGGGAACTCCTCTGAGCCCAGCTAAAGAGCCCTGGTTTGTGAGACAGATTATACTTCGCGTGTTGATGCTTCCAGCATTCTGCAAACTTATGCTTTGTGCTTGACTTGGCAAGGTAATAAGTTTGTTTACATTTGTGAGGAATAAATGGAAATTAGCGTTCTCTTTACAGGCTGTGCACAAACACTGAGCCCGCTGCCACTTTGTGCATTCTTTTTCTCTAGAACAGTGGTTCTCAGCCTGTGGGTCGCAATTCAGATATTTATATTCTAATTCCTAGCAGTAGCAAAATGACAGCTCTGAAGTAGCAGTGAAAATAATCTTATGGTGGGGGGTCACTACAACATGAAGAGCTATGTTAAAGGTTTGCAGCATTAGGAAGGTTAAAAACCAACTGCTCTAGAACCTTGCACAGTGCTTGGAGAAGAGCAGTGATTCATACTAACCGAATATTGAATGGTTAGTGGCAGCATGGGGGACAGTCCTGGGTATTTATTTATTTTCTTTTTCTGAATGAAGAAGCAAATTTAATGTTTATGCCAGGGCATGTGCTAAGCAGGCTTTATATGCGTTACCTTATTCACTCCTCATTACTCAATAAAGAAACCAAAGCTCAGTGTCTCACAGTATGTAACAGCCAGGATTTAATCTCAGGTCTATCTGACACTAAAAAGAAATTCGTAGTTTTCTTGGAATGTGATATAGCAGCTTGCAGTTTTTGGTTTTCTTGCTCAGTTTCAGACATGCAGTGATAAGCAGCAAGTCTTATGACTCCTCAGCTAGCATCCCCTTCCAGGACTGTTCACCTGGAAGTTCTATAATAGAGACAGTGATTTCTCAGTAGTGAAGCGTCAACACTCCTGTTGGCCTGGGGCGTAGATGTTCAAAGGAGACCTGTTTAATGAAAAAATGTGAAACGTTCAAATTATTAAAACACAAATGGTTTTAGTACTTTAAAAATATTATTTTTATCAATTCTTTGAGAATGTTATACCATGTATTTTGACCATATCTTCCCATATCTGCCCTTTCCACCCTCTGTCAACACCCCCAACTTTGAGTTTTCACACCTGGAAGCCTTACCTACCTACTAATTTGTTTTAAATTTTTAATTAAAATATAATTATATCATTTCCTCATACCCTTTCTTCCCTTAACTCTTCCAAAGTTCTTTGCCTCCAACCCCTCCCATATTCCCTCCTTGACACTTCTCAAATTTATGGCCTCTTGTCTTTGGTTTTTGTTGTTTTTATATATGCATAAATTTATTGACACAACCTGCTGATTCTGTTTATTGTCGCTTTTATGTGTATGATTTCAAGGCTACTCACTTGGTATTGGATAACCGTATAGGGGCTCATCCATGGGAAAGACTAATTCGCCCTCTCTCGGAATCTCCTAGTTGTTTGTAGTTCTTTGTTCAGGGATGGGGTTCTACAAAATTTCCCCCTTCCATGGCTATTGTTATTGTCATTGTCATTGTTTGGGTCTTGTTTAGGCAGCCATATTGTTGAGGTATCATGAATGAAGCTTCACTGTCATTTCTAGGAGACACAATTTCACAGCAGACTTCCTTATCCTCTGGCTTTGCCAATCTTTTTGACTCTCCTTCTTCAATGTCCCTTGAGCTTTGGTACAAGAGTTGTGTACATTGATCTGTTGGAGCTGGCACCTCACAGTTCATTGTTGGAGTTGCATTATAGATGTATCTGTTGGAGCTGGTACCCCACAGTTCATTGATGGAGTTGTGTTGGAGTTGTATCTGTTGGGGCTGGCACCCCACAGTTCATTGTTGGAGTTGTGTTGTAGATGTATCTGTTGGGGCTGGCACCTCAAAGTTCATTGCTGGAGTTGTGTTGTAGATGTATCTTTTGGGGCTGGCTCCTCACAGTTCATTGTTGGAGTTGTGTTGTAGTTGTATTTGTTGGGGCTGGCACCTCACAGTTCATTGTTGTCTGCATTTTGACTTGATGTGTTTTTTTGTAATGGCCTCCATATGCTGCGAAGAAAAGCTTCTTTGATGATGGTTGAGAAATACACTTACCTGTGAGTATAAGTGAGTATTTAGAATGCAGTTAAAAACAGTAGGCTCCCCTCCAAGATCCATAACCTCACTAGCAATGGATAGTTGTGCGTCCATTTTTACATACCCACTTTATCAAAGAGTGTGGAGTTCTACCCAAATCCACTTGGATGAAATGCAGCTCATCTACAGTACATTATCACACATCTTTTCACTCTATGCCATCCATCAGGTAATAAAAATAAGGACTTTCTTAGTGTTTTTGAACACATCAGTCATGGCCACCCTTCTTCCTCCATCAAATGGAATAACACAGCTTTCCCTGAGAACGCAGTTGGGATCTACTGCTCTGGCACAGCTCTTCAAGTAGACTTTTCTTGTTCTTCATGGATATGGATATGAGTGTGTGTGTGTGTGTGTGTGTGTGTGTGTGTGTGTGTGTGTGT
>CABHPH010138349.1:13524-52573 GCA_902168325.1 Peromyscus nudipes
GTGTGTGTGTGTGTGTGTGTGTGTGTGTGTGTGTGTGTGTGTGTATGCATTTTAAGTTTGCTGATGAGGATACTGAGGTTAGGAACAGTGAAAATACTAGCTTGAGGTTACCCAGGTAGCTAAGTAGTGGGTCAAATTTCTCTGTTTATAGGATCCTGAGTCTCATCTTTGAAGAGGGAATGGAGGAACTACTCTTATTCATACCCATAGTAGCACATGTAAATATATATCCACATGTAAATACATGCACTTCTATGTATTATATATACTATACATAGCACAACAGTGTAACTATACATACATCATATAATGTATATAATTTCACATTACATGTTAAATTTATCATATGACATATATACATTTATATATAATAGACATAATCTTAATTTCACCTTTGATTATAATTTGCAATAAATTTTAATTTAGATAGTATCATTCTCACATGTAGTGAATGGCCAAAGCACAGTAGGGTTTCACTGGCAGGTGAGTGGAAATCAGGCCATTGGTATCTGCATCCCTCATGCCCCCAGCTCTGGCCTGTGTTTCTGACTTGACCACTCAAGGTTGAGTCCCCCTTGTGGAAACTCCGGGGTGGGGGTGGGGGTGGGAGTGGGGGGGTGGGGAAGACTTAAATGCTTCAGTTGTTTGCTTACATTGTCAGTTCTTTCTGCTTGCCTGAGGAAGGGAGAGAACAACAACTCCTTATTTAAATATGTTTTGAACATGTTTCACACCAGATCTTAGGACTACATAGACTGGCTTTTAGAAGCTCATAGGAAACCATATCCACATGGGAACCCTGTCATCATTCCATTAGACACTTTGTAAAACAGTCCTTAGTGTGTCTTGCTTGTAAAGTCTCTAAGAATAGCTAATGATGCAAGAGTTCCTAGCAACCCCTGGCTATTGCTGTGATAGGTGCCAGCATTTTCTGTGGTCACTATGATAAGTGTCAAAATTTAACTACCCTTTTCTAATGCAAACTCCTCTGAAACCAGTTGTTTCTCTTCTACAACTTGTTTGGCTCAGGCCTTACAGTTTTAATCTATTTAATAGTTAATGAGAGAGTGTCTGTCTTTCTGTTTTTCCCCATTTGATAAACATGATCATTAAGCATGTGTACAGGAATAATTAATATGCTAATATCACACATTTGCATAATGCATTATAATTTATAAGGCACTTCAGTGTCTAATGCTCCCTGTATCATCTAAGGTTCAACTTTTGCTTACAGACTATTTTATAGTAAGGAAACTGAGGCCCAGAGCAGTGATGACATGTACACTCTCAGAGTCAGGTCTTACACCCATGTAAATCAAGTCTATCTATTTTACAGCTCTTTCCATGTTGGCCTTCCTTAAGATATACCTGAATTATTTAAGGAGCATTGGCATCCCACTTGATAGTCTTGTTGACATGGACAGTGGGCTCCCAGATGTCACCTGCTTCTGTTACTTCATTTATTGCTGCTCACTAATGTCAAGCCTTGCCTGCTGCCCAGCAGCTCTGCCCAGCAAATCATTGTTGAGTGCAAGCACGAGTGCTTTAATCATAGCAAGTGTGGCTGCTGATATTTATTCACTAATTTTATATTTCTATGATAATTACTTGATTTTCTTACGATAGCATAATATGAGTATTGCCATCTTCAGTTCTCAGATGCAGAAACTGAGATCAGGAATAGTAAAAAATGGCTTGGGGTTACCCAAGGAGCTAAGTGGTGGAGTCACATTTCTCCATGACTTCCCCAGATCCTATCCCTCGTCTTTAAAGATGGAATGGAGGAGCTCGAATCTTCTTATACTAGACCCAGCTTACTACACCAACCCATATCACTGCTCTGTCATACTCACCCCCACAGTAGACAAATGTTGACTGTCCAGTGGCTTCTGGTGACAGTTAATATTTCTTAGCATCTATCATGCTAGTCACTGTGATAAGCATTTTATATTTCTTATTTCACTTAATTCTTCCAAATTTACAAGCTAGCCATTATTGTTATCCTAGTAAAGCCAACGCTTTGTAAAGATTGTTGATTTGCCAACAAAGGAAGCTCGGAAGCCCTTGCAACTTTAATTCCAAGCTGTATTTGTCTCCACAACGAAACAAAACAAAATAAAAATGAGGAGATAAAGTTATTAGCAACTCCTAATGAGGTGTCTGTCTGCTTTAGCTGGTTCTCTTGTGTGTCCCAAGTGAGCACAATTTGATATCTGAGGAAGACACAGTTGGAGACAGGTTCATATTACAGTCTTGGGTTGGTGTGGACAAGGATAACTCCATCACACATTCAGGCTGGTTTGATTCTCTCTAAGCCTGTCCATTCTGGAACACTTCATGACAGAATCTTCTAGAACACGTGAGCTGGTCCCAGTTACCTACCAGCTCTCATCCCCTTTCTCCTCCTTTCAAGATTCAGGACTATGTCTCATCTTCTCTCTCCTTGTAGCTTATTCTGCAAAATCAGCTGCTCCCACTTAGCGGCCTGCTCTGTCTCTTTTCTCTCTGTAATCCCCATTTCCCCCATTTTCTAATTATTACGAGTATTGTTGATACTTACTGCTTGGTGTGATAGGAAATGCTGTCTGTAGTGCCCACAGGTAATTATACTTCAAAAGGAATAAATGGGGTTCAGCAGCCCCCCCCCCAGCATATTTACTGGAGAAAGACAAAGGCTTTAAATTAAGGGATTAATTGGAAACCTCTCAGGTACACTTAGTTTCTGCTTGGCTGAACCAAGTTCTTCTCTTGAAAGGTCAATGAGTTTTTCCATAATTTTGAGCTGCTCTGAGAAAGAAACCATAAATCTTTCTGTTTATTTGCTTTATAAATCTCTCCCTTCCGCTCATTTAGTTAGTAGGGAGCGGAACATAATAAATCCATGACTCTCTTTTAGAAAAAGAAAAACAAACCATGTTACCATAAAAGGAATCTGGGCTGCTAAAACTATAAATGTCAACTCTTCCTGACAGAAGGTTTTGTGTGTGTGTGTGTGTGTATGTGTGTATGTGTGTGTGTGTGTGTGTGTGTGTGTGTGTGTGTGTATGTGTGTGTGTTGTTCTTGTTCTTGTTCTTGTTATAATAAATCACACCTTATTCGTGGTATCTTCTATGTGGAAGATTTTATGCTGTTATCAAAGGAATGAAAGAACCTTTGCTCTGAAGTAGCATCTACATTAGGATGTAATGAGAATCATGGTCAAACTGATGGGTGATATGTTCAAAGAATGACTTCTTCTTGTTAAGTGGAGAAACATATTCATGCTCTTCTATTTTACTAACAAATCTTGAACTCCTTGAATCTCATTTCTGGCCATAGAGTGACAGGCCATATTTACTGTTCAGTTTCTACTTGGTGATTGAGGGGCCATCAAGTAGACACTAGCATTGATTAGGAGCCTCTCTATCCACAGTGCCAGCTGTGTACTGCCAGATCCAGACTTGCACAGCCTGTCTTCCGGGGATAGCGTTAAAGGTTGTTTTGGTGTTCTATTTGTTGCTTTGATTATTCTCCCTGAGGTGACCATCGGGAAGGAAGACTCAGCTCTTCCCAAATCCAGATACCTTCCAATGCATTGTGCTGGGTCTAGCACTATAACTGGCATGTTGGTCACAGTGTGCATTTACGAATATCTACTAGTTATGGAATGAAGCTTCATTAGTAGAGTGATTGCCTAGCATGGTGGAAGCCCTGGATTTGATTCCCAGCACTGCATAAAACCAGATATGGTGGTGCATACCTGTAGTACCAGCTCTTAGGAGATAGAAGAAGGGAGGATCACAAGTTCAAGGTCATCCTTGGCTATCTATAGTATGTTCCTGGCCAATCTGGGCTATATGACACCCTGACTTAAAAAAAAAAACAAAAAAACACCAAAAAACCAAAAACCAAAACAATGGCTCAGAAAAGACATGTAAATTTGAGGTTTTAAGGATTTTGGACAGCTATTCTCCTTTCTTTGAGTTTATGGAACACCCCCTAGTTCTTCAGGATGCTGAGATTACAAAGGGGATCAGCATGCCCTGAGTCCTTCTCACATCTCAGACATTGTGACAGGTACTTTCACACTTATCAGATCCTCCAATCGTCTGTTGAAAAATAGATTTTACCATCTTCAGTCTGAAAGGTGATGGGCATTTGTGTCAGTCCATTGCACTTTTCACATCCCACCATGTGCTTCTGTTCTGCAAGGGTCCTGATTGCTAGGACTTTTATATGTGTGTGGGTATATGTGCCATACACATATGTGGACCTCAGAGGACAATTAGCCCATGTTGGTTCTTTCCTTTTCCTATGTGGGTCTTAGGGATGGAACTCAGGTTTTCAGTTTTGTTGGCAAGTGCCTTTACGGGCTGAGCCATGTCACTGGTCCAAGAGTCTTGGAAGGGAACGTGAACTGTGGGCTTCCCACGACTCACTGAAGGCTTATGGTATGGTGGAAAGCAAGCTGGTGGTTTCTTATACCCAGAGCCTAAGCTGTGAGTGAGTGGTAGGAGAAAAAATGACAGATGACATTCTTGCTTCAACTGTGGTTAACCACAGCTCCCTGTAAGCACTCCTCATCCGAGCAACGTAAAGCCATATTAGGGTGAGTTTCTTAATTTTGAAAATAGTTTACAAAAATCATTAGATTATTGATAAACTTACATAAGCCTAAAGCATTTGGCTTGACTCTATTCCTAGTCCTCACTTCTTGGATGTCCTTATATCAATAACTAAGAAAACCAAGATGTCATGTAAGTTCAGTCTCCAGCCTGAGAACCTTTCACTGAGAAATCAATGAAACAAGGAGCTAATGGAGGTGTTTGGGTGGATGAGTGGTGCCCAGCGGGTTTCTTTGATATGTAAATGTTAGAAATACAAACTCAGAGTAGCTTATGCTGGGAAACTTGATGACCCAGGATAACTTAAAGTTCAGGATTAGCTCTCTGGTGAGGCGGGATCCCAGCAGTACAGTCCCCAGGACTCTCTCGCTCTTTTATTTTGCTTTTTCACTAGCAGATCTGCTCAGTTGCTGCCTTCATCTTCAAACCTGTCCTTTTAGCTCAGTAATGCTGTGTCATCTGACCTACGTGCCACCTAACTGTTATTATTCTGGGTTGGGCTCAGAGTTTGACCCTTGAACTACTTGTGTGTCCAGGTATCCAGGGAACTGCCAAGTTCTGGGTAGTTTGTCCTAGAATAATACAGCCTCACGCCTGCAAAGTGAGGGCAGGACTCACCTTTGCTCAAACCATGCGATAGATGAAGGTGACATCTTGATGAAAGGAAACAGGACACTCGCTATGCCAGAAAATGGGCATGATTTCCCGGAGAGAAGCATCCCCTGCTCTCTTTGACGGTTTTCAGTTTGCAAGTGAGAGTCTTAACATGATATGATTTCATATTCTCAAAAGACATCCTACTGTGACATGGCGCTCTGGATTCTTTGACACTTCCTGGTTGCATTTCTTTCCTTGGGCGTTAACTGATGGTGCTCCTCATGCCTAGACCTGAGATATCTCTTGTGCTCATCACCGTTTCTCTTTCCAGCACACCAACACCACTGCGTCTTAACAGGTGATGACTGACAGCTCATATAAGACCTCTAGCCTAGACCACTTACTTCAGAGCCCTGTCTGTGAATCTGATTGACAGTCACAAGTGGCAGAGGAAGCCTTTTTGTATCCCTACCATTAGGAAGAGAAATGAAAGAGGAGATGCTGAGGTTCCAATATATCCTGAGAGCTTGCCCCCAGTGGCCTAAACCTCCTCCCGTTAGGCCCCAGCTCTGCTATAGCTGGGAATCAAGCCCTTAATGTGTAGGTCTTTGGGGACATTTCAGATCCTTACTATAGCATTCTGTCTGAATACACACTGTTTTACCACGTTTCCTTTACCTGTGAGTTATAACATCAATCCTCTTGTATATGATCAATAGACTTTTCATCTTTATTTTATTTATTGTTTTAGAATATATTTTACTTAACCTTTGACAGTTTCATACATGCATACAATATATCTTGATTATATCCAGTTCCTTCTTACTCCCACTGGAAAGCTCCCAACACCCCTCCTTTCCACTTTCATGTCTTTTCCATTTTGGGGGTAACCTACCAAGTCCAGTTGGTGCTGCTTGCAGGAATGTTTGCTTGATCTTGTTGCCTTGATCTTATACAGGTGTTGTGCAAGCAACCCCAGCCACGCTGAGTTCCTGAGCACAGCGGCCTTGTCATGTCCAGAAGACAGCATTGCATAGCCCTCTTCCCCATCCTCCAGCTCTTACTCTTTCTGCCCCTTCTTCCATGGTGTTCCCTGAACTACTGATGGAAGGGAGTTGATATAAATGTCCTATTTACCTTGCTTTATCTAATAATCATCTTTACAATGTATTCACTTCCTCCTGCATCTTCTGACTTCCTGTAAACCCAGCCACCTTGTCTCTTGCCTTGAATGTGGCAGTGGAGCCTAAATATCCTACAGAATACCTGCCTTCAAAGGTGCCTCAGATTTTGTTTTCAGCTGGTTTTGTGTGTTGCATGTAGAGTAATCTCTTCAGACCAGAAGTTGAGTATGCCATCCACCTTCTCACCATAAGGAAAAGGATGCATTCTTGCTACAGCAAAGGGGCTGAAGTATCTCTGTGACCTCTGTGCCCACTGGAGTTTCAGGCTCTCCAAGCCTCTGTCCTCACTTTCCCTTGTTCCCCTCCTTCCTGTCCACACCAGCTGCCTCACATTTAGACATCCACTAGTCCTCCCTGCACTGTGACTCACTGTTCCTTGTACCCTTTGTTCAATTGTCTTCTACCCCTTTCTTTCGGATCTCAGATGAGTCATCTGCTGTTCAATTGACCTCACTGGCCAGATCAAATTTCTAATGCATACTCTCTTAAGACCACTTATTTCTCCTTAGTTGAACTCCCATAATACTAATTTTAAATCTGGTTGCATGGTCTCTTGATTATCTTCATCATTTCCTCCTTGATATCACATTTTAAGCACCTAGATGTTTGACCCATGTTAACTGAGTAATAGGTATTGGAATGCTTTAATGATATTGGGTGAGCTATATAACCAGATAGAGCTGAGCCTATAGCTTGGCTTTGTGCTTCATCCACTCAGTGTGACTTTGTGTCCATCACTGGAGCTTTGAATTTTTAGTTCCCTCAACTGTAAAATGGGCTGGGAATACTTCTGATAGCCTGGAATGAAGCAGTCCACTGTTGTAGAAACTTTGTTATCCTTTCGCTCTAGCCTACCTTCCCCTTCACATAGAGCAGCTCCTCTGTACTTGTCCTGGTCCACACAGCCATCCCTTCCTTTGGCCTTGCTGGCATGACTTCTAGTGGATAATGTTCACTTTGTTAGTGATGAGTCAACCCTCTGTTGTGTCCCATAGGTGTCCATGCAGAGTCGCTTGGCACCTTAATGACCAACATTTGTGATGATCAGCCATTTGCAGGGAGAAGGGAATAATTTGCTTACTTTTGAAGGTACATTAACTCATTTTGGTCACTACAGATCAGTGATTATGTTTCTTTATAGAGTCCCTAAATAGCTTCTCTACTTGGGTTCTCTGATTTCAAAACACATTTCATAGATTGAAAAAAAAATGTGTTGGATTTAGTTAATAGTTTCCTTCAAGTTATGTGACTTGCTCAAGGTTGCAGGTTGATTGGCTCAATGGCTTATTACTGAAAGGTCTTGATCAACTTACTGGTTGAAAATTTGTCTTGAACAACTGAACCAAGCTCGTGGGAACTCATGAACTCTAGACTGACAGTTGTGGAGCCTGCATGGGACCCAACTAGGCCCTCTGCATACAGGAGACAGTTGTGTAGCTTGGTCTGTTTGAGGGGCCCCTGGCAGTGGAATAAAGATCTATCCCTGGTGTGTGCATGAGCTGGCTTTTTGGAGCCCATTCTTTATGGGGGGATGCTTTGCTCAGCCTTAATACAGAGGGGAGGGGCTTGATTCTGCCTCAACGGAATGTACCAGGCTTTGCTGACTCCCCATGGGAGGCCTTACCCTTTTGGAGGAGTGGATGGGGGCTGGGTAGGGAGGAGGTGGGGGGAGCAGGAGGAGGGGTAGGAAGGGGAACTGTGGTTGGTATGTAAAATGAATGAAAAATTTAAAAACTCAAAACCCTTGTCTTGAGTAGCTGTGAATAAGATGATGTACCTCCATGGCAGGAGGAAGTCATGTGGTTACTTTTGTTATATAAGGAGTTTGAAATGGCTTAGAATTTAAACAGAAATGATGGAAACTCTTGTAAACTAAAATTCCACTTGACAGACTAGGCTTGCCTGGTTGTTAGTTGGCTGTCACCCTCACTGGATGTACTTTGGTCTCCTGTTTTGTCCGTCTGAGCTTTCAGACTATAATGTTCAGCATCTGATCTAGGGTCAGAAGGATTGAATTTGCTACGTGCTAGTGTTGAGTACTCCGATTGCATCATTGTCTTCTGGAGTCTGTGTTTAGGGGAGAGAGACATCCTGAGTCCCTGATGTATTTGGTCTGGAGTGGAGATCATTATTTTGCTTATCTAACAAGTTCCAGGTGAGGCGTCATTGTCTCATTCCTGATGTCAATCAACATCACGCTCTCAGAGCTGCTCTTATAGGTATTTAAATGTTTGTTTTACCTCCCTCAAGCCTGCATCAATAAAGCAAATGACCACAGATGTTACATAGACTTCTAAGTATAATTTTGGGGAAGTATAGCCCATTCTAAGAGATTCAGACAATGTAAGTACTGTTAGGTATCATTTTTGTACTTATCCCCCTCCAAGTTTATAGCCTTTATTAACATGACATATAAATATAAATAAACCTAAAATTCAAAAAGTACTTATTAACTGTATAGAAGAGTTAAATATTTTAAATGATCCAGAAGGAAACTAAAGAGCATACAGTATTTGTCTAATACAGTGTTTGTCTAATAGAGTCTCTGATGTATGGTTGGAGAGGGTCAAAGTGACTTTTGTAATAGATAAGAAAGAAATCCCACAGGGATGAAGCATTCTCTAATTCCAATGAAAAGGCCAAAGCCATTTTAACCCAGGTAGGTTTTACCCTATTTAATTTTAATTCAATTTAGTTTACCCTTTTCCGTTTGTAACCCTCCTCAACTAGCTTGACCCAAGTCGTCCTTATTGTTGTCTAATCACAGCACACACAGCAGGGCTCTGGAGACAGGCAGCCCAGGTTAAAGCCCTTTCTCTGTTACATGCTTAGTCGTTAGTGGTGGATGTTGAGAAACTTGTCTAACTTCCTTGCACCTCCATCTCTGCAATGAGGATGATAACGGTATTTATGCTGTGTCATTACTCTGAGGATAAATTAATTTATCCATGTAAAGGGACTGGAATGATGCTTACAACATCTTTTAATATTGTAATGGAATACTTGCCTTCCCTGGGACTTAGAGAATTCTGCAGAAAGGGCTGCTTGGTCCTAAAAACCACATTATATTGATCTGCAGTTAGCAGAGAAACGGCAAGACAAAAGATTGGAGTTTGCCTGTCCTTACAAAAACTGGATGAGCAGCCTTCCCGACCTTGCTACGCTTAACACTTCCACCTGGATCACACACAGGACATGGTGCCTTTGCTTTGCTGTGTGGCTGTTGGAATTCTCTGTTGTCTAAAGCAATGATGTTTCCTCTGTATGGTTCATAATTCCCCTTGGCTTCTTCTGCTATTTGATCATAAAAGGATGAATTCTGACTTTAAGATTTTTTTTTCTGGGCAGATTTTAGTCTTTTGAATAAAAAATGGAACAACCTATCATGGTGTGAATTTAGTCCCACAAGCCCTGTTATCATCTGGTTGTGGAAAACAGCAGCAACATCTTATGCTTATAAGTGCTCATATGTATTTTTTCCAAAGCACTTTTTTCTGGGTCATCAGAACACCTCAAGGAGTATTGTTTTCTCAATGAGTATGATAGAAGGTTTACGGCTGCACATATGAATTCTGTGCTTTACCCTTCAGTAGCTGACTATTTGATACTAATTCTGGCAAGATGAACAACCTTTCTAAGCATGAGTTGGCCTAAAATATGTCACAGTATTATTCCTTTGTGGTGTTGGTGAAATGTACCACTCAGTACACCCAACTGAATCATAGCAGAGCTTAAATACAAGTCTAGGCTGTAGACTCTTGTCTCATTGTTCTTACTATTTCTGAAGAGGAAGATCTTGTGTGTACTCTGGTCCTAGACCCTTGTGCAAGGAGACTAGGGGTTGCCATGAGTGACGGCTTATACTCCATCACTTGATCACAGCAGATAAATTAGCTGGGCTTCTCTCCTTGACAGGGCATCTTTTACAGGTGGTGCTGGGAGCCATGTCTGCCTACCCACTCATCAACACTCACATGGCAGGGCGTTGAAACTCTTCCATTGTCCTCGTTCTCCACATCCCCACCGCCACTGCTGTCCTGTTTTGTTCACCTGCTCATCTTTTTGGCTTTGACTCACTTTATAGGTCCTGGCTTTACCCCATTCTTGACAGCACAATTTGATGTCAACTGAGCAGTTGAACGATCTGAAATTGAATTGGGGTATAGTAAGAAGATAATTTATTTTTCTCTGCACGTTTTCCTCAACTACTCACTTAGCCAAACTATAGTCACTATAGGCTGGTGACTTTTGTATATTGAAACTTTAGTTTAGTTTGAGACTTCAATCTCATGTCTAAATGCACTGGTCTTTCCTTCTTTCCATTCCCAGCATTGCTTGTTTTGGTTTGAGGGCTTGCAGAGGCAGGGAATGTAGCCTGGCTTTCCAGTACCCCACCACCACCATGTGGGTGTTCCATCATGTGCTCTTTCATGGATCAAGGTGTAAATTTCATGGTGGGTCATGTAGGGGTATCCCTCATTCAGGTCTCTAATATGGAGATTGCCACTGGTCTGGCCTCAGACATCTAATTACTTCTTCCTCTAATCCCCTTTTCTTAGCAGTACATTTCCTTCATTATGTTGATCCCGTGTTCTGTCTGTATGTCTCTCTCTCTCTCTCTCTTTTTGTTTGTTTGTTTTTTGTTTTTTGAGACAGGGTTTCTCTGTATAGTCTTGGCTGTCCTGGAACTCACTCTGTAGAACATGCTGGCTTCGGACTCACTGAGATCTACCTCTGCCTCCCAAGTGCTGGGATTATAAGTGTGTGCCACCCCTACTGTCCAGCTGATGCTGTGGTCTTACCCATCTGGAATCTCTTAGATGTGGCTCTGGATAAATGACTGATAGTTGGTTATTTTTCACACTGTCCACTTATTAAACATGACTTCTTGACATGATAATACTAGAGAACGTGTTTTCTTTTTCTGCTTCCTGTACTCAGAAAAGACCACTGGATTCATTCAAAAAATAAATGCCCAGCTGAGGAGTACCTTCCCTGTCTCTCTTTGCTGGGAGCCCTGTATCTTATACCTGTTTTTCAACAACCAAAGTATTTGATTCATGACTCTGACTGCATTGTTCTATCTCCCTTATCTGCCTTCTTTTGTTTCTACAGATAGAGGATAAGAGTGGAGTTGTGGTGATTTAGGTAGCAAACTTTCAGAAGCATTGGCCACTCACTGGTATTTAACTGCTTTAGGCTTTGTGTACTTGGAGCATCTTGTCTTCAACTTTGATACTAACTGCTCAAAACTCAGCTGTTGACACTCAAAACTCCCCTGGACATGCCCTGTAGCTGTCTTCTGGAGCTTACATGGCTATGGTCAGATGGATAGGATGATGCAGCCTAGAATACAACCTCTGTCTTCTTTTGTCACCAACCAGGAGTGTCATGTTGACCACTGCCTAGCCATTTTGTTTCAGACGTGTGCTCATCCCTGCCTTGTCATGGTTTCCACTCTTAGCTGAGAGCCTGCCTGTTAGAGTGCAATCCTGTGTTGGGAGCCTGGCAAGCTCTTAGGAAGATTCAATCCAGAAGCTGCTTAGCACTCAGGAGCTTCCCTGGCCATGTCCTGTGGCTGTGTTCTTGACCTTTCCACACCTAGATTCCTTAGCTTGTTATTCTCCTGACTGAGCCTTGATCCTAAAGAACAAGCCAGGATGTGTTTCCTTGTCTTATTATTTCTGCCTTTGATAGTATTATTTCTGGCAACCCATGTCTTTATTGTAACATACTACCTTTGTCCCTGGTTGATTGGTACCTATCCTCTATTTAATTGCTACTGAGATTTCTAAGGTGAACGAATGTTCAATAATAGAAATAACATAAAAGAACCTTTACTGGGTGCTTTCTAAACTTCTCCATATGCTCTCATTTAACTTTCCCAATAACTCTGTATGGTAGGTAACATTACTCCCATCTGTCCCTGTTAGCTTTAATTGTCACCTTGGCAACCTAAAGTCAACTGGGAAGGGAAGCTCAGTGTAGGAATTGCCCAGATCCGGCCTGCCTGTGGGATATGTCTGTGGAGGATTGTCTTGATTGTTAATTGACATATGAGTGCCCAGCCCACTATGGGTAGCATGTTTCCCAGGCAGGTGGTCTTGGGCTCTATAAAAAAACTAGTTCAGCATATGCCTGTGAGCTAGCCAGCACTTACCATTCCTTCATGGTTTCTGCTTTGAGTTTCTGCCCTGACTTCCCTCAGTGATGACCTGTGACCTGAAAGGAGTACAAGCTAAATCAACCCATTCTTTCCCTAAGTTACTTTTGGTCAGAGCATTTTATCACAGCAGCAGAAAGGCAACTAGTACATCATATTTTTTAAGGAAAACATGAAGGACCCTAGATATTTAAGTTGTATGTCTTGCATATACATCAGTCTAGATCTAAAACCCAGATTGGTGTTATTCCAAAGCCTCAGTTCTTGCTTTTTATTGCAAGAACAATTGAGGCATTTCTGGTCAAGTCACCGCATTGGAATTTGTTTTGCTGTGGCTGTCTGCATGAACCATCATGGGCCTCAGTCAACAGTGCCACTGTACTGCTGGCCCTGCAGAGTGGATACTCCTGAGCCAGGCCTGTGCTGGGATCCATGCTCACAAGTGCACACTGGCTCCCAGATCCCAGGCTTATTTCTATGCACGTTACTCGTAGCAGCTGAGAAAGTTAATTTGGTAGAGGGAAATTAAACTCATCTCTATTCTCCATTGTCTCACAAGTGTTACACTTGAGAAGAATCACACTCCCAGGATGACAGGTATTTTGCAGAAAGGATACAGCATCCCCTCTCCTCCTCTCCTTCCTTTGTTCCTTCAGAGCTTGGGTAGGAAGGAGATTTTATTTTTTTTATTTAACCCAATAACAGTTTTATGAAGACAGAGATATTTACATGCTAGGTCATTAATTCAGAGTTAGAGGCTGTTGAATATGTAAGCAAGCAGAGATCCTGGGGCAGTAAAGTAAACAGGGCTTTGGCAACAGGGAGGCTGGGCCAGGAGACCATTTCTATTTCAAAGTGATCTCAGCTACCATAGGCATGCCTCACAGAGAGGATTGGATTTCTGTTTTTGTTGCTCAGTCTTAGGCTTTAATTTCTGGCTGTTACTTTAATTCAGATTCTTTATGTATCCTATTGCTATCCAGGACACAATCTGCCAGAGGGTTGGAACTTTGTGGGATTTTGTTGTTGTTGGCCGGTTGTGTTTCTAATTTAAGATATTGAAAACAGCCTACAAGGGCTATTAAAAATGAGTTTTAAGTTCTCATTTTCTAGTTCAGAGAACTTAAGAATCCCGTTTTCCTTCTGTCCCTCATAGGTCACTGTCCCTTGTCTTGGTCTTTAGTGGCCAAAGTTAGGTGGATAACTGCACAGCATGGAGAAAACCTTTGTCTGCTGAACCATGTCCTTAGCTTTAGCCCCTGACTGCTACTGCCTTGGTCATAAGTGTCATTTTGACCACTGTTCAACAACTTTGTGTGGAAGGTTCTGGGCTCATCTCTATTTTGCCATGCTTTCTACTCTTTGTAAAGACCCTGTCCAGAACACACCTCCTGCAGCAGGAGCCTGATAAACTTGTGTTGGAGTATTCCTGCCTCAGTTTAGAAGCTACCTCCATCAGGTCTTCCTTGATGCCCCTTGCCCACCTCCCCACGAGCAGGCATGTATTTCTCTACTGAATTTCTGTTTTAGTCTTTGTAATCTATGTATGGTGATCGTGACGTCACAACTGTTGTGTTGATGTCCCAGTGGAACAACCTTGAGTGCCGTGAGGGTGGGGGCTCCTGTGCTTAACCGGGATTGGTGTTCAGTGCTTGTTTGTGGACTGTCTAAATGAACACACAGCTATGCTGGAGTAAGTAACACTGTTGAGACTTTGGCTGTCCTAACAAGGGGCACTCCATCACTTTTTATTTAACTGTGTCAGTAATGGACTACCTTTGGCCATTGACTTTTAGCATGGCCCGTGAACAGAGCCTTAATAGGTGGACATTTGTATATTGTTTTATTACAAATGAAGGCCAATCAGAAATCCCCCAAATCAATATGGACCAAGAAGCTCCATTTTCTGCATTCCCAGTAATTAAAATAAATGTTATTTGAATATTCCTCCACATCTTCAAAAATAAAAATGTAAATCTCAACTGTCCTGTTCATTTAATCCCTATCTGTTAATGATTAATTTTCTAGAGAAAGAAGACAACTTTTAAAGAAGTATGTTTGCTTTTGATGACCTTTGCCCTGTGTGGGTTTCTGGCCTGGTATTCCATAGCTGTGAAGTCAGTATTTAGAATTTGAATGTTTGATTTGAGCATGCACACACCTGCACTATCAAAAACAATCACAATGCAAACTCAGCCAGCCAGTTCTGAAAATAAGCATTGAGCATTATAGTGAAACAACATGAAGATTCCCTGAGCAGCCAACACCGCAATAAAGGGAATTTGATGAAACCTGGGTGAGGTGTAAGGGTTAGGAATTCCTGTAGTGCCCTGTGCCTGCACGGCTCACAATGGTGTGCCTATTTTCATGATCCAATGTATTGTTCACTGTTGCTGAAAGAGCAGGCAATCAGTCAGTTGAAAGCCTGGCTTCCCGAACACCAGCAATTAAAAGCAAGAAAGGACAGCACAGCCATTGCCAATGACTAGGATGTTTTTTAAGCTGAAAAATGTAAAACGGAGTAGGGGAAATTTGCAGAGAAAATACAAATTATATGTGTCCCCAAAGCGGGAAAGAAATAGTATTTACACTGGTGTTTGTAGCAGATGGATTACTCACACTCCAAATCTGCCAGTGTACTTACCAGTGAATTAGTTTAAATTGTAGATTGTAAGTGCCAGGCTTTAGGAGAATGGAGCTAGAATCGTTCCTTATCCCCTGGAGTTACTCTCGTTATCTTAGCCTGATATCCTGCTGCGACTTATATGAATTTTAATTTCTAATAAGGTAGCCATATGTTTTTGAGGGAGTCATAATGAAGTGTCAAAATTACTAACTTTTCTAACGAATCCAACCTTGAGATAATCAGACCTCATTTTAAACCCACTCATGGTAGATGTGGGTCTTCCCCATTTTCATATTTTCATGGTTCAACCTCGGCACCTGGGAATGTTCTAGTAACAAGGGAGACATCCATCCGAGAGGAAACCTTTTTTCTCTCCTTTTCTCCTCACTCACATGCTGCTTTTAGAGTTGCTACTTCCACAGAGGAGGTGGGGGCATCAACAGTCTCCCCGTGCTTTCTTTTCTTTCTTCTTACTTGTCTATCCCCTCTTCCCCACTTCTAATTCCTGCAAAGAACACTGGCTGTGTTAGGTACAACACATGTGAGTTGTCCACAAGAGTTATGTTTGTTTGTCCCTTTCCTGTGATTCATAGTTCTTCACTCCAGTAACTGTGAATAACCAAAAGACAGGGGGCCAGGGAAACAAAACAAAACTACCTTCCATAAAAGAGTCTCGCGTTCTATGCCATAGAGAGCAGAATGGCTCACACTCCTGATTCACTCTTCCCATTCTGCTACAGTCCTTCATCAAGCTGCCCTTGCTGTGCTGTGTGCCAGTCACTAAGTTAATTAGCACATGCAGATGGCCTTCCCGGTTTCCCGTGGGGGCAGGTAGAACATCAAAAGAGGAGGGCTATGCAGACAAGCTCTGGTCACTGTCTTTCCTTATGACCTCTTGGAGATGCCCGTTCTCCTCATTCGCTTTCTGTTGCTGCAGTCAACACCATGGCCAAAAGCAAGGTGGGGAGGAAAGGGTGGACAACAGGGTGCACCCTTAGAGGAAGCTAAACAGCAATCCTTTGTTCTTCACTCTCTCCACCCTTCTGTTGTAGGGCTTTCATCTTCCTGATGCCTCCCTCCATTAAGCTAAAAAGGGATTAGGTTCTTAACATCTTCACTTTTCTTACATTACCTTGAAATCTCTGCTTTCTCCATATCCCCCAGTGAATGGCTTTGTTTCCCACTTTCCGTGTTCCAGGAACTTCAGCTGCATAATATTTTTCCATTTTCCTTATCTCATGGGCATACTTCCAATTTTGCTTGGCCAAAACCACAAAGAAAATCCCTCCTTTAAGAAAGACTTATTTCATTTTATGTGTATCAGTGTTTTGCCTGCATCTATCTGAATGCACCATGTTGTGGCCTGTGCCCTGGGAAACTGGCAGATCCCCCGGAACTGGAGTGGCAGACAGTTGTGAGCTGCCATGTGGGTGCTGGGAATTGATCTTATGTCCTCTGAAAGAACAGGCAGTGCTCTCAAATGCTGAGCCATCTCTCCAATCCTCCAAATCCTTATCTTTAACAATGACAGAATATATAGGGTAATACAAACAAAGCATCGCCATAGTAAGTAGATGATCAAGATGAGTACACCAGGAAGTGTTTCACAGACTTTGTCTGATTAAGCATGAGGTATGACAGAGTGACTCAGCTGTAGTTTATGGTTTAAAATGGAATGCAACTGTGAAAGCTGGCACCTGCTCTGGGCTTGACATTTTCCCATCATCACATCAGGAGCAGGAGGAGAGCATGACAAGACAAAATGGTAAGTGTTGAGAAAATGTCGCCTCAGGGGTTCCTCTGTTTGTGACATCAGAACACTGGGGTCATCCTCAAGAGTTCTAAATCAGGAAGGTTACTCTTGATGGGATCTTGGAGTGGATGGTGGCATTAATGAAAAAATCAGATATAAGTGGGTTCTGGAATTTAGTTGCACAGTGTCAACACATGATATAATTACTAGAGGAAACTGAGTTGGACTTATTTGAGAAAAATTTCTGAACCGGGCCGAAAATTTTTGTGTGTATGAAATTATCCCCCATTAGAACTTATTTAAAATAAATTACTTGTACTTAAGGTCAAAGCCTTGAAATAACCAGCAGAGTGTAAACTAACCATATTTAGCCATATTTATTTCTCAAATCTTCTTTTTTACATTTTCTATTCTTTAAGATCAAAAGGGTAAAATATAAGAAGTTATACAATGTAAAGCCTCATAGTTCTTTCTTTTCAGGTATGTGTTTTTACATGATTTTATTTGTATGTACTCTTTTCTGCTTTTAGGCAGAGAGAAAGGTAACGCCTCTTCCAACATTGTGTGCATGTGTGTGTGGTGAATATGCATGTTCGTGTGGGTGTGTGCACAGGTTCTTCTGTGTTCATGTCCATGTGCTTGTATGTGTGGGAGGCAGAGTCCACATTAGGTGTGGCTTTTCACCACCATTTTTTTTGCTTTAAATCTCTTCATTATTTGTCTTTTTATTTACTGATTAATAATATTTTTTATACTTAAAAATTCACATTTTTCCTAACTTAATTTTTTTTATAAATTTATTGTTTGAACATTTCATATATACATATAATGTGTTCTGATCAAATCCACTTCCACTCCATCCTCTTCAGCTCCTCACATCCCCTCCCCCCCAACCCCATACACACACTACCACTCCTGGCTTCATATACTCTTTGTATAACCCACTGAGTCCCTTAGAGTGTGGGCATGCTATCGGGGACTGCATCCTTGAAGGAAACTGACTCTCCTTCCGCCAGAAACTGTCAATTGCCAATAGCTCTTCAGCTGGATTTCATAAGCCACTTTCCATCCATGCTGGAATCTTGGCTTAGTTTTCAAAACATCATCTCTCACTGAACTCAGAGCTCACTGATTCAGCTCGGCTGGCCGCTTGAGATCTGATTATAGGGTGCACAGCCTCGCCAGCCTTTTATGTGGGTCTCAGGGATCCAAACCCAGGTCTCCAGGGTTGTGCAGCAAGGGCTTTACCCACTGAGCCATCTCGCCAGCATTCTCTTACAACAGTGGAGATTGATAAATCTTCCATGAGGACACAGCTGTTCTTCATGTGAGTGATTTAGCCTGGAGGACATGGCTTCATTTTTTATCATTTTTGTTTGGTTTTAGTTATAGCTGAATTTGTGGTGCCAGTAGAGGATTTTATTTATATAAGGATGTGATTTTACCCTTGTTTTACAGTCTTTTTCACAATGACAATGGTGACAATCACCATTAAGCACCTCTCACATTGCCACCATCTCTGTGTGCCTTGAGCTCCATATTACCAAAATGAATGCTCTCTCCTAGGTGAGTAAGCACCTTTGCACCAAACACATCTTGTAAACTACTAAGCCAAAACAGCAGCTAATTAAACAGCTCAGGCTTGGTCAATAATGTTGACCAGTAGGAAAACTCCAGCTGTCTTCCATCTTCCTACTGGTCAGCGTTATTAACTCAACAGTTTATGGATGTACTTGAAAATTGCATCGTCATCGTATGTCTCTGTATAATAATACATTGAATTAAATTCAATCCATGATGCCCAGGACGAGGGGCCATGCTCTCTTTCTTGTGAAAGCTACTTGTGCAAAACTCTTCTGACCTTCTGCTTGCTCAGCTTTTCTCAAAATGAAATACACTTTCAGGAGGAGCCAGACAGAAGGTGAGTCCTGTCATCGCTGGTCAGACAACAAACGAAGCTCATGAATCAAACTAAATGGGACTCTTATCACACATTAGGTGCCAGTCAGTTTTGTAGAAAGACTCATGCATCCCAGTTTGCTATCTATAGTGGTTTGTGATATTTTGCCTTGTTTTATGTGTCCCCACTTGAATAGTGATGGAAGTCAAATGCTAGAGTTAGGGTACCATGCCTACAAGATGGACATAAAACCCATCTTTGCACAATATGGCATACGGTGTTGCTTCTCTTGACATCCCCAACTCAATTTGCAGCCTCAGAGTTGGAGCTCCCCTAGGCTTTCATGGGGTACTGCTACCATCTTAACCTGCAGTATGCCCACATCTCATTTTGTTCTCAGGATCCTGGCTCTATTCTATCTAGTATATGGCATTTTTTGGTGGTAGTAATATTTGTGACCCAAGTCACACCTGGTTGTTAAAATTCTCTATATTAAAATATTCCATCCCAGCTTGAATTTCCTTTTCCCATGAAACTTTTAGGAATATAAAGCCTGAAAAAGAAGTTGTGGGACATTTGTTGCATTCATCCACTCAAATTAGAGCCTCTGTCTCTTGTGCCAAAATTGGTAGCAATACCACAAGTCTAAATATAGTGGTGGCATTGTAAACAGGTAACTTTTGTTTTGAGACAGGTTCTCATATAGCCCAGGATAGTCGTTAACTAGATCTGTAGATGAAGCTGACCCTGTACTCTGATCCTCCTGACTTTACTTCTCATGTGCGGGATTACAGGTATGTGCCCCTTACCTGGCTATGGGTAACTTTTAAAAACATCACCTCTGTTACTGAGAGAGATTCTTTGCCAGCTATATCTTGAACATGTTGTTGATAACTGGAATTTGTATAATTAGCTACAAAAATTAAACACCAAACACACAAAACTGCCCATCAATGATTAGATTAATTAACAGAACAGTTTTTAGAAGAAGAAACATAAACATCTAAGAAATATTTTTTAAATGTTTAACATCCTTAGCTACCATTGAAAATCAAATTAAAACCACTTTGAGAGTCTAATCTTATCCCAGACAGAATGGCTATCATCAAGAAAACAAATAGCAGCAAGTGTTAGTGAGAACATGAACACTGATGCACTGAGGTAGAAGTGTGCATAGAAATGTGTCATCCTTTGATGCTCTGTCATAACAACCAGAAATAGGAAACAGCCTACATGTTCATCAACTGATATATTTAATGAAAATGTGGTACATTTATACAATAGAATATTATTCAATAGTTAACAAAAATGAAATTATGAAGTTTTCAGGTAAATGGATGGAGCTAGAAAAACAATTGTTCTGAGTGAGGTAACCCAGGCATAAAAGACAAATATTTTATGTTTTCTTGTAGTGGGTAGCTGTTCTAGCTTTGACCTGGAAGTAGTACTACCTCCATTGAGCCTTCCAGTAACTGTCATACCTATGAGGCGGGGCCAAGAAAGGAGCCCTTAAGACCCAAGATTCAGGTGTGCTGGCTCTCTTGGTTCCTGGATCCTAGACGCTGGAGGTAGACCAAGCAGAGTTCTCCAGAGAACATTGCTGGACTGCACTACACCTTTCCCAGACCCTGTAACCTATCCATTTACTTGTAAGTTACCCCCCAAAATAAACCTCCCTTTTAACTATGTGGAGTTGCTTTAATACTTCCACCAATATCTGGCATCCAATGTGGGGCACAAACCCATTACCTTGAGATTAAGTGTCTCATGCTTAACTGACTGAGTTAGCTGCAATTGCTCCTGACAGCACCATTTTGATCCTGAGAGAATGTTGGGCTTCTAAGACATTTCCATTTAGAAGTTTGTCTTCTTCTTGGCACAAAATGGCCTACTGGGCAAAGAACTGCCCTTGGCTCGGCTGCTGACAGTATGAATGCTGTCCTTTCTGGACAAGCGGGACACAAGGAAAAGAGACTACTGAACTCTGCCAAGACAGGGTAAGATGGTTTTTCAGAATTCCTGTTTCTGAAAATGGTCTGTCAGATACTCTAGGCCTATAGCCAATTTGAATGTACCAACAATGCTGAGAAACATTAAGTGACTGTCCAGGCTGCCAGATGTCTCTGTCTACTCTAGCAAGACTCCCAAAAGTTGCTTGTGTCCTTCTCCCATTTCTCAGGTATTATTATATTCCTTCTCAGGTCTTTGATGGGATTGAAGACTTAACAGTTACAGTTACAATCTTCTATCTTAGCTAGAACATATTAAGTATTAGATTCAGGTTCTTCAGGATAGGGCACTTTTTGGAATGATATCTGTTACGTGCCAATCTTCTGTCTTAGCTAGAACATATTAAGTATTAGATTCAGGTTCTTCAGGATAGGGTACTTTTTGGAATGATCTCTGTAACATGCCATTTACCCATGCTCCAGACTTCTCTGGATTTTAGTATGTGTCCCTTGTTTGATATTGTTTGCGTCAGTTGTAGTTCCATCTTGTCTAGGTCATTATCCCTTATTCCTGCTTGACAATATTTGATAATCATTCCTATTGTATATAGTTTTGTATTACATTAGAACTTCCTTATTTAGACAAAAGGGAGAGATGTAGTCGGTAGCTGTTCCAGCTTTGACCTGGAAGTACTACCCCCATTGAAGCTTCCAGTAACTGTCACACCTATGAGGCAGGGCTGAGAGAGGAGCCCTTAAGACCCAAGATTCAGATGTGCTGGCTTTCTTGGCTCCTGGATCCTGGATGCTGGAGGTAGACCGAGCAGAGTTCTCCGGAGAACACTACTGGACTGCACTACACCTTTCCCAGCCCTGTAACCTATCCCTTTACTTGTATGTTACCCCACAAAATAAACTTCTCTTTTAACTACAAAAAAAACATCACCTCAATTACCAATATGGTCCCTACATACATTGTTTTTTTGAAAGCCCCACTGATAAAGAACATTGAAACCCTCTCAAGAAGCCCTCATTCCGCTTACTTATTTTTGAGTCTAACTTTAAAGGGTATGAGTTTAATTGCTTCAAGTTATAGTCTGTTCTAACTGAAAATGTGACTCAGCCTCAAATGCGCTGGATCCTGTTGTTCTTTTGTTCATTATGGTGTCAAAGATTTAGCTCCAATCTGCCACCTGCTCTGTAAAGGACATCGATACTCCAGAGTGTGTTTGCTAATTACATTTGATTACTTGAAAGGTCATCTGAAGGTTTTCAGTGTGTGTTGGAGTCGAGGTGTTTAAATCAGAACTTTGATGGATGATATCTGTCAGATCCCCAAAGGTCAAATGAGTGAAGTTGGACAAAAGGCGTTGGCAGTGATTGACTGAATCACACTGAAATGTGCATCTAGTTTCGGTTGACTTTGTAATCAGATGACATTCTTCATTTCATTGACCTTGAGTAAGAACCTTGATCTAGTTGCCTATCAAGGGTGGCGAGATTCAAGATCACTCTAGAATATCTGTGGGTTAGCTTTTTAGAGGTGTCCCTGACCTGTATAGTCTTCCTATCATCACATCCAGGGGCCAAAATCAGAATGTCAGACATGTTGGCTGTTGTTTTTTAACCAGAATTCTCTGAATAAGTTAGTTTCTTTCACATTCTTTCTCCTAGTGGTTGTGGATAAACACACGGGCAGGCACACATGTGCAGGCACACACGTTCATGGACATACACAGACACAAGGGGGAAAACTAGGAAAGACAAGCAGGCTCTTGGTGACTTTCCAAATCTTATTTTCTTTAATTAAGGCAACTCCTTGGGTGAGAGCAGTGCAGTGTCTTCTGCACATCCCAGTGGAGGACGTTCAACTAGGCTTTGCATAGACTGGATAAATTATCTGGGTAAAAGCCATTGCAGAAGGTGAGGCTCTTGACAGTCATCCTTTGTGAAATTAAATGTTACGTAGCAGGAGGTTAGGATAGGCTTTTCTATCTACCACAGAAGCCCACATACTTAGAAGAGAAGGTGGGGCAGTCACCCTCTTTTTAAGTGGAGCGTCATCCACTCAGTAGGGCCTGTAAAGAGATGCCTGGGATCTTTTTCACTAATTATGATAGAGAAGCACTTAGATGCTCATATTTGGGGCATGTGTGTGCACACATAGACCACTAATCTCCATTCACAGCTTCCTCCAACACTTGTTGTTATTTTGTGATCAGAAATCTTGGTCACTCACTCCATGCTCTCCAGAGGCTAGAGAGCTAAAAGAACACCAGAGAAGACTTTTTTTTTCTGGTATAGAGGAGTTCAATACATTTTTTTTTCTGATATAGGGGTGTTAACCATTCTTCCCAGTCCCCTCCATGGAGAAGGAGAGAGGCGGGTTCTTCTTTTCCTGAGACTGGTGAGATAAGCATTGAGGCACCTCTGGGGAGGTGCTGGGCTAGCCTGGCTCCCACCCTGAAGATCTGAGGAGAGAGAGCTGACATGGGGCACACGGCTAACATGGAGAAGACCTGCGCTCCCACTCGGGTTTGGTCCCATGAGTCCATGGTATGTCTGTGTAGGAGGTGCCGAGACAGAGTTAGACAGGCAAATAGCCTATTAAGAAATGGAGGTAACCTGTGAACAATGAAGAGGAAAGAATCAGACCATGAGGGAGAATCTCATTACATGTGGGTCTAATAAAGCTTTGGTCGTTCCTAAGGATTTTCTGAATAGTATCCTGTGAAAGGTTTAAGCTGGCCATAAGTGGATCAACCTCAGCGTTCCTACTGGAATACTCAGTGCCCTCTGGTTGGAGGGCGGGTACCTAGGAAGAATGCCCAGGCTTCAGCATTGTGTGGCTGCAGTGAAATCCAGGAGGGGTGCACATGAAGCCCCTCCCTTAAGTGTGCTTTTTCACAAAGCTATGGACACACACACACACACACACACACACACACACACACACACACACGGGGGAGGGGGGAGGGAGAGAGTTAAAAATATGTCTTTTAAAAAAATTAGAAAAGGGGTCAGCTGGGCCTTGGGACAGTTTCAGCTGTGGCTCTTAAGTCAACCTGCGTCTGCATCCCTTCTCCCTGGCATTTCCACCTCTGCCCCATCACTGCCCGGGGACAGTTTCACTGTGAGCAAGGACGATGCTGTGGCTCTCAGCCAGTGGAAAACTTTCATCTTCCAGACTCACCTTGGGAGGCACAGCGTCCTTCCCCTTTTCTTCTTTTGCTCTTCCCACTGCGGTTGCCATGCACTATCTCTTGCTAGGATACCTGCAATGTCCTCTGCAACCTTTGGCTGTGCTGATGATAACCTTGAATGCCAGAACTTTCTTCCTGCCCTCAACTTCTCTATCTATAGGATTCCTCACTGATTCCTTAAAGGCATACTTCTCATTTTAACTCACCAACATAATAAATTAGACATGTTGTTTCCATCCATTAGTGGAATGGGTATATTTGGCTGAGGTGGGGTGTGTGGTGGCAGATCCTCATGTAGCCCAGAATGGCCTCAAACTTGGTATATAGCCAACTTATCTTGGACTCCTGATCCCCTTGCCTGTACCTCCAGTTTCTGGGTTGACAGGTATGTACTGCTATGTCTAGGCATAATGGATAATTTTACGTTTTTAAATGTACCGTTTATTTCCATTAATCATTTGGTAGTTAACTGAACGTGCACTCTCTGTTAAGCATTTGCTGTGCATGGCCTATGCTCCAGGCTTTGGATGGACTAGAACAAATTGGTTAATAAAGTGGCCAATGATCTATAATCTTTTTGTTTTCATTACAGATCATGCCTATAAACGTAACACTAATTTGGGGGAGGAAAAGTGCATTTCCCCATTTAGTGTACTGGCTCTCTTGCAGAGTGTATCCATTGTTGGTGAACCAGCTGTCCCAGCATCAAGATGTCCTAAGACTAGGCAGTAACAATATTATTGATGTGTAGGTCATGTTAGTCTTGGACACTGGACAAGAAGTGATGTAGTGGCTGACAGCAATGTGGTAGGGCATCCAGCTCACTTATTTCATAGTTTGGAGTCCAAAGGTGGAAAAACAATGACATTTTCAAGGTAACAAGGTCCTAACGGAGAGTGCTGGGTTTCTGACTCCCTGCTTTCTTTTATCTTATGTTGAGCCTCATACCAGGGAAACTGGAGGAGTTTTGACCAATGGGTAAGCTGAAGGGTGGTCTGGATCCAGGATGCTCCCCTCACAGTTCCTGACTCCAAAGAAATATACTGCAAGGACTAATCTCAGATTGGCTTTTGTGTTCTTCACAAATGCCTGCATTTAGCCTCCTCTAAATGTTGTGAGCCCAAATGTGTAATGTAGACAATTATTTAAGTACCGATGTTTGTAGAAAGTTAACTGTAGGGAAAATGGAGGCCCCGTGTGTGTTTTCTTGCTTTGTCATTTGTCTGTGGGCTCTATCCCCATCATCTTACTCATCGTTCTATCACGGGACCATTGGGTCTCCTACAGAATGCACTGTCCCCCCATTGTGTCCCTGCTGCACTTCGGGACACCATTTAGACATCTGTGACCTTGGGATGTAGTTACTCATTTCTATGCCTTTCTCCCTGGCTGTGCTGAATTTGAGTGACAGAGATTAGTGGTTCTTATCTCTACACTCAAAAATGCAGACACATAGACTGGCACATGTTAGGTGTCCATGCTAGGTTAATTGAAATAATGGATAAAATATCTAGTTAGTGAGACTCAGGTTAAGTTTGCAAAATTTTATATGTAGAGATTATTACTATTATAAAATTTTATTGGCTATCGAGTACCTTGTTTATTTGATGCTAATATTAACTCCTGGAAGCAGTTACTGTCATTTTGTAATTTTCATTTTCAGTCAAAGGAAACCATTTTTTAATTCATTTTAAAAACTCTCTCCTGTGGGATGTGTGTGTGTGTGTGTGTGTGTGTGTGAGAGAGAGAGAGAGAGAGGGGGGGGGTTCATGTGGATGGTTTGGATTAGAATGGCCCCCATAGGCTCTTATAATTAAATACTTGGTTCCCTGTTGGTGGAACTGTTTGGGGAAGATTATGAGGTGTAACCTCATTGGAGGAAGTTTGTCACTGAAGGTGGGCTTTCAGGATTCAAAATCCCATGCCATTTCCAGTTAGTTTGCTCTCTGCCTCTGAGTTAGTCAGTGTTCTGTTGCTGTCAAGGGACACCATGACCATGACAGCTCTTATAAAGGAAAGCACCTAATTGGGGCTTGCTTATAGTTTCAGAGATTTAGTCCATTGTCATCATGGTAGGGAGCCTGGTGGCAAGTCAGTAGGCATGGTGCTGAAGAAGTAGCTGAGAGTTTTGTCTGGACCCACAGGCACTAGGAAGGTAGAGACACTGGGCCTGGCATAGGCTTTTGAAACCTCAAAGCCCACCCCCAGTGACATACTTCCTCCAATAAGGCCACACCTACTCCAACAAGGCCACATTCCTAATCCTTTCAAATAGTGCTGCTCCCTAAGCACTCAAATATATGAGCCTATGGAGGCCACTCTTATCCAAACCACTACATCCTCATACTTAGAGTTAAGGATGTAAGCTCTCAGCTCCTGCTCCAGCACCATGCCTGCCTGCTTGCTGCCGTGTTCCCTGCTCTGATAGTTATAAACTGCAATATTCTGGAACTGTAAGTCCCTATTAAACTCTTTCTCTTGTGGGTTGCCTTATGACAACCCATAGTCATGATGTCTTATGACAACAATAGAAAAGTAGCTAAGACAGTGGATGTGTGTGTGTGTGTGTGTGTGTGTGTGTGTGTGTGAAAGCGAGAGGAGACCATCAGGTGTCCTTATCACTATCTGCCTTACACAGGGTCTCTCACTGAACCTAGAGCAGAGTCCACAAACAGCATTTCCTACCAGTTTTTCTGTCTCCACATCCACAGCATGGGCACCCACATAACCATGCCAGGTTCTTCATGTGCATTCTTGGGATCTGGACTTTGGTCCTCATGGTTGTACAGTATGCGGTAGCACTTGCTAAATCACTTCCCCATCCCTATCGCTATTGTTATTTGTATTTTTAAAATGAGACATTGAGATTCCAATTCAGAAATCCTGACTATAGACTTCATGCCCTAGCTTCTACAAGAAGGGTTTTATGTAAGAGGCAGGCAAGTGCTAACATAAAGTTCGCTTTCTGTTGCTGTAATAGAAAACTCCGAACTGTGTAAGTTATAAAGAAATGTAGCTGCCTCACAGTTGTGGAATCCAAGAGGTTCACTGTCAAGAAGGTACATGTGGTGACAGACTCCATCTGTGGCTCTCACAGCAGGAGGAGGAAGCACAGACAGGCTAGAGCCAAACGGAAGCAGACTCACTTTTATAAACCCATTTCTGTGATGACTGCCCCTGTCCCCTGATGGCGACATGAACCCCTTCACAAAGGCAGAAGCCTCATGGCACTGTCCCCTCCTGCCGCTACTGTGTTTGGATAACACATGGACATGGCAGAAACATTTAAAACCACAGCTGACTGATAACAGTTTGGTAACTTCACTGTGAGTGAGGAAGTTAAGAGTGAAAAAAGATAGCTGGACTGGGCAGTGGTGGTCCAGCCTTTATTTCTGGCACTTAGGAGGCAGAGTCACATGGATCTCTATGAGTTCAAGGCCAGCATGGTCTACAGAGTGAGTTCTAGGATGACCAAGGTTACATAGTGAAACCCTGTTTTTAAAAACAAAAGCAAACCCAAAAGAGAGTGAAAATTTTCTTTTTAAAAATAAAATGATTGTGTCAATGCCTGGTATACCAAAAATCCTTTTCCTGTCCAAGAACATTGCTTTAATTTGTAAGGCACTGTCTTCTTTTTAGTGTCTCAGAGGTCCCCATACCTCAAAACCTAGAAACCACAGCTGTCTTTGTTGTATGCCTCAAACAGTTAAGTTTTTCTCTCTCTGCATCTGCCTTTTGGAAGCAAATGATGAGAAAATAAGTTCATATCAGAAATTTAATTAAGACAACATCCTTCTAAAACCCATCCAGGGCATGCCTTAGAATCAGAACACATCAAATCTAATTTCTCATACTTGCTTCAGCTACAGCCCTGCGAAACCAGGACTCTGTCAAGAGTAACTGTGTAGTCATGTGACTCTGAGGAACTTGTTTTTCATTCTGTGTTCCCTGATAATCTCAGGTGTGGTTATAAACATTCATAGGATGACTTTCCACACTAAGATTTAAAATGGTGTTTATCGAGACTTTCCATTTAAGCCAATTCCATTATGTCCAGGAAATTTGGAATAATATGTTTTTTTTCTGTCTTTATAGAAATTAGTTTACCCCACAGATATCTCCCCTTTCGACCTGGAACTCGACGCTGAGAGTCACAGTTTTCACAGCAATGTGTGTGGTTTTCTACCTGGAGACTGTGAACTGAATTTTGGCAGTGTCTTCCAGGGAAGGGACACTGAGGGGGTCACATAGCTAGTGGCATTGGGAGACCACTTCCCACAGCATAGTGCTGCCTGCTCACTGGCATTTTGCTGCGTCCTGGCCCCTGCCCATTTAAACAGGAGCATGTATTTCCAATTTCCTCTCTTGATAAAGATGGTGTTTATGAACATCGGCATTAACACATTAACAGCGTGGGCTTTGCAGCCCTGAGGTTAAAAGCTTTCTGCTGTCTCATTAACTCACAATGGCATTTCATTTTTAATATTGTCTATGCACCCTGGCTAGATTCATCACCACTCAATGGCTTTAATTTGCAGAGGCAAGCTTAACTATGATGGATGCTTTAGAACACTGGTCCTCAACCTTCCTTATGCTTAGACCCTTTAATACAGTTCCTTGTGTTTTGGTGACCTCCAACCATAAGATTATTTTTGTTGCTACTTCAGTTGCTACTTCATAACTATATTTTTGCTACTGTTATGAATTGTAATGTAAATATCTGTATTTTCTGGTGGTCTTAGGTGACTACTGTAGAAGAGTTGTTCATGGGTCAAGACCCACAGGTTGAGAACCACTTCTCTAGAGACACATGAGACAAAATAGTGGGTTCCACCATGGTGTGCTTGTTCTTGGCTAACTACTGTTTGTGATAGTATGCATATCTTTCTGTCACTAGTAACAAATTGACAGTAAGGTGGGCTTGGACCTGAGTTTGAATGCCACCAGTGTGCTACTACAAGCCTTGGGCCATGTACTTAAAGTCATAAGTCTGTCTCTGTCTCTGTCTCTGTCTCTGTCTCTCTCCCTCCCTCCCTCCCTTTCCCTCTCCCCCTCTCTCTTCCCCCCCTCTTCTTTCTCTGTATTCAGGTGGACCTGTGCACCTGTGCATGGCATATGGGTGTGTATATGCACATGGGTGCCAGAGATCAATGTTGAATGTCTTCCATTTTCACCTTATTGTGTGTGTGTGTGTGTATGCATATACATTTGTGGGTTATGTATGTATATGTGCACGCGTGCTTGCAAGTGCATATGCCCAGGCAGGTGGATGTAGAGGTGGGAAGCTAATGTCAGAATATCTTTCTCAATCACTTTTCTACTTTGGTTTTTACCCAGAGTCTCCGTCTAAAGTTAAAATTTACCTTTTGGCTAGAGTGGCTGACCAGTGAGCCCCTGGAGTCTCCAAGTGTCTCTGCTTCCTGGCCCTGGGGTTATGGATGTGCACAGCTATGCCAACCTTTCACAAGGGTTCTGGAGATCCAAACTCTCACCCTCATGTTTCACAGCAGGAACTTTACTGAATGAATCATCACTCCAACTCCGAGACAGCTTCTTGTCAATAGAGTGGGTACCATTGTTCAATCTCATTGATTTGAGAGAAATCTTACTGAATGCAAATCATACATTCAGCAGCCAGCCACCTGCAAGGGTGGGGTCTGCTCTGTTGGCTGTCTTCCTGGTGGCACTCAGAGAAGAATTTCTGATGATCAGATCAATGCTTTGCCTGGAATTTCCAAGACTTCAGAAGCCATCCTATCCCCTTGCTGTGGCGTCTCTGAGCAGAGGCCCCTTTCTCTGCCACAGAGCCTGTAAATTGTCAAGAAGGCCTTGACCTCTTCCCCAAGTCCCCCCTTGCTCTTCTCCTGTTGGTATCTCTGTGTCTCAGTGTCGTGGCACCTTTCAGCAGCTGGTAGGAAAAGGAGGTACTCTCTAGTCTTCTCAGGGTGGAGCCACCAACTGCCTTCCTGATGGTTTTGCACTGGGGTTTGGGCTGTCATGGTCCAGTACGGCTCATTTGTCATTGTCCTTTACTAAACTATTTCTTTCTGATGAATTCTCAGGAAGATGGGTAGGCTGGGCCAAAATCAATTCTTTGGTTCCTGAAAGAAGAGATCACTTCTGGAAGAAGCCTCCAACACTGAATAACCTGTAAGGAAAGCAAGATTTAGGATCCAGGCTTGCTTCTTAATGCATGCCTGTCTGCTGTAAAGGTCAGGTGATCCTTCCAGATCACTATGATAGGTGGACAGAGCAACACAGGCCTGTTTTCTTCAACAAGGAGGGATTCTCACCCACACCCACCTTTTCAACCCATCTAACAACCAAGGGAACAGGACACACAACATCTCATCTTTTGACTCTCTGGTAATGCATTTTGTTTTCAAAGTTGGAGTAGGGAAAGATATTTCTGAAATTACTGAACTCTTTATGCTTGGTACAGATGTCAGTTCTTAGTGACATATTCTCCCCAGAAGACACAATAGCATGCAGCATATTGACAGGATGAAGACATTCACATTTAGCGTGTATCTTTCAGGCATGAGGTGAGAAGCTGCAGAGTGATTGGAATGAGAGTTATTATTGGCCTGGGGCTGCTCTCTGTTGAAACTGCTGCAGCCCATGTTTGGAGACTTTGGTGTGTGTATTTCACACCCCTGCCAACCCTCCTCCCCATAATCCCAGTCCTCTCTTGGATCTTCCTCTTTTGTGAGAAACAAGGCAGCCAGACTCCATGCTCTTACTGTCTTCACGCTGGGTTTGTGTGGGAAGAACGCACACATGTGAAATCTGTAATTGTAAGTGCTGTGCAATTATAATTTAACAGCAAGTACTTTATCACATCTTCCAATTCCCAAATTTAAGAACAATGATAGAAGGATATGGGTACCCACCAAAGGAAATAAAATGATAAGTATTACTAAGGTGTGGCCTGCTATCCAAGATGATTTTCATAACACTTGACACACATACAGGAAGGTGTAAGCAGGACTGGCAATACCCACCGAGGTTTATTTGCAAAGGCTGTGATGAAACTAGTGCTTCAGCTACCTCAGGGAGCTCAGGGCCAGAGGTGGCTTTAAAATCACCCGTGTCAGCCTGCTTGCACGGTAGGAAAATGGCTACCTAGATAAATGATGCCACCTGCCTAAGGCTTCTTGGTGGAAGAGATTGAGCCCATAAGTTCTCTACTGCCTTGTCCCCACTGGCCTCGTCTCGACACCTGTGGCGGCTATAGCTCTGAATCACCAAGCAGACACTGAGTCACATTTGGGGAATGGGCATTGCTTACTTATTGTTTCACACATGTGAGGACAGGAGCTCCAGGTTGCGTTAAATGCTTTCTCTGATGAAGGCTACCAGACTGGTTCCAGATAACCACAGCTGTGAGCACACATGTGCAAGAACCATGCTGTGTGGAGAAGACGGTCCTCCCATCCCCTGATGCTTACGTTTCTTTCTGCTGCCATTTTTCTTGATACTCTGTTAGTTGATGAATGGATAATGACATTTCGTTTCATCTGCACAATGGGATGCTGCTCACCTGTAAGGAAAAATGAAATCATAAAAGGTGCAGATACAATGGATGCAGCTGGGAGAAGCCATACCAAGTAACTGAGAGGTTACACAGGCCGCAAAGACAAACACATACTGTGTCGTGCATGTGAGCCCCAGCTCCAGGTCTTTTGTTTTGTGTACATGTGGAATCCAGGAGACTGGAAATGAGCCAGCGGGAGTGGGGCTATGTTGCAATAATGTTTAGATTCATAGGCCCTAATATTTTATAGAGGATGGTAAAAAAGTTGAGTGAATGAGTAAAAACGCTGGTAAAGAACTAAAAGGAGAAAAGCAAAAGATGGTGTGGCGGGGGGGGGGGGGGGGTTAAAAGGAAAGTTTGCTTGTGTGATGCCCACACACAGCCTGTGTCTATCTACTTAGGTAGGACAGGAAAATTCTACAAATTCTGTTGTTCCCAGGGCAGTGATAACATTTGTTTGTTTGTTTGTTTGTTTGTTTGTTTTTATTATAGTGCCAGCTCTCCCACCGACTGACTAACTTTGGCTATGAGGGAGAGGGTGTAGAAATTAACACGGAGAAGATGATGACGTTCCTAACATATTGTCCCTCAGGAGCCCTCAGCTGAGAAGTTCAATGTGTCAGAACCCTAGAGTCCCCAAGAAGTTCAAACCAGGATCTACAGCTAAAGAGCAGTTGTGGCATTCTGGTTGGTAGATGTGGATGTCGGTGGTGCTGATGTCTGGTTCTTTAGTTACTAGGCATGTTAAACACCTGTACTTCAGTTTACTGTTGCAATCCTTACCCTTGTACTGACAGCCAGTTAGGACTCGTTGTTGCCAGTTCCAGGATGTCCTGCTTGCTGCTGCTCCCCACAGCATCCTCTCATCAACTTCTAAGGAATCTCGGGAGATGTAGCATCACGTGTTCATCATTGGTTTATTCATTCATTCACCCACGCATGAAGCACATGTGGAGGGTCTTCTGTTCCTTGGTTATTGTGAAACTGTAGAGGATCTACAGATGAGGAGACAGGCCTGTGGTCCCTGTGCACACTTGCCGTCTTCTCTGTACCTGTAGTCCACAGAGAAGTAGAGGAGAGTGTCTAGAGCAGCCGAGCTCACGGGGTGGCACTGTCCTGGTGAAAATCACCCTCACCCAGGTTCTCTGTCTGGCTGCCGAAGAAATCTGACTCTTCCAGTTTGATGCATAGAGCTCCATCTCTCAGGGACAGGCCCGAGTTTGACATACTCACCGAGTCTGATTATATGGAGTACCCGAGAATGTCACTTCAACAATCTGCAGTAACCATCAGGTAAGTCGAGTTGGACATTGTCTGAGACAGACAAGGCTATGCTCACCTCAAAGGGAAGGAAAAATGACCAGAAGCTCCCTTAGTGAGTGAGTGTTCAGAGGAAGGTTTAATAGCAGTGGGCTTTGGCTGGCTGGTGAGTCCAGCTCCATGGTGCCTGCACCCTGTAGAGAGGTAATCATTCCTGAGCAGTCAGAACTCGCTTTACCCCCATGGTCAGCTCTGACCATTCCTGCCTCCTCCTCCTGTTCTGGAACCAGGCTGTTTGCTGTCCAGAGCCAGGACATAATTATTTACAAGAATGGACAGACTGCAAATCTTTCTGAATGTACCACACACATTTTTTTCTTCTAAGTAGAGTATTTCAAACTTCTTTTTAAAAATGCATTTATTTATTTTTTTACCAAAATAAAGTATTTATGTATTTTAAGGAGAATTGCTGCTACAATGGCTTATAATGAAAGCACCCATCTCCCTGCTTCCTCCTTCACAATTCACCCCTAAGAGCATTCTTGTTGACAATTCTTCTCAAACCTGCTTCCATTTTTCCTAATGGTATGCTCATGTTGCTATTATGTATGCAATTGTATTCATCATCTATTGCTTTTCTCCCTCTTTTTATTCCCCTTAACATGAGTGAGGATCCAGCATGCTAATAGCTCTCTTCCCTACTCTGCCTTCGTCCTTCTCTTCTCGAACTCCAGTGCAGCCAGGACTCACTGGAAACCTTAGGTGAGGTTTCAACAGTATGTGTTCAAAGTTGTGATCCCCAGTAATGGGTGTCACAGTTCAGGACACACCGCTCATGTTCTGACCTGTCAGCGAAGCTAGCATCCTAGCTATTTAAAAGTCAAGATCCTGGGTTTCACCCTCTTCCAAATCAAAGTGGCAGTACTGACTGTCTAGACAGAAAGGGAAAGCAGTATATGTAAAGTGCCCAGATTGTATACCTTAAAAGTAAACCAAGAAGAGGCAGCTGGAGAAGCTCTTTGGAAACAGAGATGCCTTGAACTGACTAAGCACAATATGTATCTTTAAAGATTTTTAAAACAAAATTGAGTGTGTGTGTGTGTGTGTGTGTGTGTGTGTGTGTGTGTGTGTATGCACGTGCACATGCAAACGCAAACGTGTGCCTATGTGAATGCTGGGGCTTGCAGAGTCCAAGAGAAAGCACTGGGTCCTCCACAGCTGGAGTTAGAAGTGTTGAAAGCCACCCAGTGTGGGTGTGAGTGTGGGGAGCCCACTTGAGTAAGAGCAGTGTGTGTTTTTAAGCACGGAGCCATCTCTCCAGCCCCACGCAGTATTGTTTTTTTAACTAAATAACTTCTAACCAGGGCAAAAGCACCCCCATCTCTCCATCCCAGATAATTAAGAACAAAAATCACAGCAAACAATGCTTAGGTGGCCCAGCTTTGATAGTGTCTCCTTCTGGAGACTTCTATGTCAGCGGCCCAGCCCCCTTCTGTTCAGTCTTTCTGTGATCAGGGGACAATGCCATTGATTAGTCTTCTTCTTCTTTAGCAAATCACAATCACACCGCAGCTTTCCTTCCTTGAAATTACTAGCAAATCACCTTGATTGGGGTTTTCAGAATTCCTGATTCCTCCCTCTCACATTTGCAGACATTTTCTAGGTTTATTTCCCCAGATGGCTAATCTCACTGATTGTCTATAGGTTTTATGCGTTTAATTCACAGGTGGCAACCTTAGTTTTCCTATCTTTGCTTCCCTATGAACTAATCAACTTAAGAATGTGCTTTGTAGCGAAGCCTCAAGGCAACTGAGCCAAGCCAGGATCCACTTGCTCTGTACTTTCCTGCCTCTCTTCCTGTCACTCACTGGGTTATGGGAGTCCAAGCTGATGAGATGGAGCTTAGTTTGCTCAGTGCCATTCATGAGAGATCACTACTTCTGCAAGGAAGATGGAGGATATAGGATTGGGTTGGGGAAAAGTGACTGTCCCAACACACCAAAGATGTGGTATCAATTTGTGTTGGAATTGTTTGGCCCATAATGATCCAAACCTTTCTGCTTCTACACACTCCCCTCCTCAGATGTACACTACCTGTAGAAAAGCATGCCTGTAGATCAGGTCCATCTCTGAAGCTCAGGCTCTCAGCCACAGGTGTCTGCCACCCATACATTGCAACTGGATATCCAGTTCTTCCTTCAGAAGAGATATTAGGTATTTATCTTTGTGTTTAATATCCATGCAGAGTTCTTATTCCAACTTCTTGGTGAACACACTCCTGTGAGGCTAATTTCTCCTCTCTCTACCTGCCCCAGAAGAGCAAAAGCACCCCTCGTTTTTTATGCCCCTTAGCACCAGCATTTAGCACAAGATGGGCAGTCAACATCTATTTCAGTAAGAATTCCATAAATGACCATAAAGCCAGTTATGGTCAAATCCTAAAGTTATCTCTACCACTGTAGCCATCAATTCATCTGAAGGGCAGAACTTATCTTTTCTGAGCCCCTCTTTGGTGCCAATCATTCTGATATGAGCTTTATGTTTATAACCTAACATAATCTTCACAAATGCTTTGTGAAGAGAGATATTGATCTCAGTTTACAGTTGGAGAGATGGGCCTGTCGGTCTGCACCACATTGCTTCTGTGGGTGAAGCTGGTCTTCTAGGCATTGTGTTGAGAATACTTCTCAGGGTTGGGGTTGGGACCTGCGGCTTCTTTGGTTACCTTATATTTTAGTTATTTTGCCATTGCTGTGATAAAACACCCTGGCATAAGCAGCTTACGGGAGAAAGAGTTTATTTAAACTTACACTTCCTGGGGCATACAGTCCACCATGACAAGGAAGGCATGGCAGGCAGCAAGAGCAGTAAACTGGCTTGTCTCATTGCATCAGAACTTAGAAAGCAGAGGTTGACCAGAAGGTGGAGCATGATTATACTGCCTCAAGTCCTGCCCACAGAGATCCACTTCTTTCAGTGGGTCCTAAATGTTTCATAACCTTCTGAAATAGCACTACCGACTGGAAGCAAGTGTTCAAACATGTGAGCCCATGGGAGAGATTTTACATTCATACCACCATATTGAATCCAAGTTGAATATCATGGTAGACATTTTTCAAGTTGCTGCCCTACCAAGAATGTTCTGTTCCATCAGAATGCTGTTTCTTTTACAGCATCCTGGAGATACACTACTACCTAAGCTTTGCTCTATCTGGTCAAACTTTGAGAAAAATCTCTCATGTATGACCTATATGCTATATTCAAGCTATTTTCCTGGTAGTTTTCTAGGCAAGAACCCAAGTTTTCCTCTTAGGTCACCTCCCTTTCCCCTCCACCCGGGCCATTGTCTTGTTGTAATGGGGTGTCAGGAGCTCACTTGCCCCCTCATCCTGTGGGACTCATTGGCTAGCATCTCTTAGGAGTGGCCCGCCATCTTTTGTCTCCTTCACATCCCTGAGATCTGCTGCCTTATGACCCAATATACTTAGGTGACTTGAGTCATGGTCTCACTCTGGCTTCAGGGTTAGGAGGCAGGACTCAGGATTTTAGCTTTGGAAACAGCAGAGAGGTGTGAAATTGATTAGGAAGAGATAGGGAAATGGTCTGTCTAGCTTCCAGTTATGAGGTGGGTGGTGAGATAGAAGAGGGAAAACTTGAACTGTGGAAGTGGCCTCAAAGGAGGCAAGCTACCATGGGGGGGGTAGCAGGGGGTATGCTGGAAGTACTTAACTACTACGGTCTGGGCTGGAGAAAGGGTCCCGACAATGGGTGGTGTAAAAGAACTAAGTGCATGCATAGCAGAAACACTTATCCTGTGACATGAAGGATCAGCATCATGAGGGGACCGCGGTGTTGTTTCTGGGGTCAGACTGCTTGAATGTGAATTCTGACCCCACCAGCCATGTGACCATGAGCAAGTCACTGCCCTCATCTCTGCCTCAGATTCTCCTCTGCAGAGTAAGGAGCATATGGCAGCTAACTATCAGAGTGGGCTGTTGTGGGGATAAAGTGAACCTCACAGTTCTACCAAGGATGTTCTATTCTCTCCTTTTAAAATAGAAAAAATATTTATTTTATGTGAATGAGTGCTTTGCCTGCATACATGTAAGTGTACTATGAGTGGGAAGTGCCTGGGGAAGCCAGAAGAAGGCATTGGATGCCCCCAGAATTGGAGTTACAGACTTTTGTGAGCCACATGTGGATGTTAGAAATAAACCTGGATCTCAGGCAATAGCAACTAGTGCTCTTAACTGTGGAGCCGTCTCTCCAGCCAACAGTGTTTTGAGGTGTTCATTTGTTTGTCTGTTTTTTTTAAATAAACTTCTTGTGTTGGCAAAGTTTCAGGCTTCAGGAAATTTTCATCGATAGTGCATAGAGTTGAAATTTCCTTTACTATGGGTATTTTGTATTATGATGATGTAGACACATGTTGGCATGTTGGCTTACCTGTAGCCCACACCTGTGCTCAGCTTCCCTGAGCCTTTGCCTTCCATCTTGTGTTCACTGCAGTCCTTTCCACACATCTGAAGGGTCTCATTGGTACCTATGCTTTACTTATGGCTGCCCTGCATAAGTGTTAAATGCACCAGTCACAGTTCTTCCTCCTCCTCCTCCTCCTCGTCCTCCTTCTTTTTCTTTTTTTTTTTTTGGTTTTTTGAGACAGGGTTTCTCTGTGTTGTTTTGGTATCTGTCCTGGATCTTGCTCTGTAGCCCATGCTGGCCTTGAACTCACAGAGATCTGCCTGGCTCTGCCTCCCGAGTGCTGGGATTAAAGATGTGTGCCTTTTTTCTTTTCTTTTTTTCTTTTTTTTTTTGGTTAAGTCACAGTTCTTTAGAATACTTCCCGATTCACACCGCTCCGAAGCTTTTCTCACTACTACACACGGAATATATGTTTCGGGGACAAAGACACATAGATACTTATTTTCTACTTCGGATTATAATCTACCTTACTTCATTTTGTTTGTGATTGGGCCAACTTTGGCAAGTAGGAGCTGTTAGAGTTGACTCCTTTGCCAGGGATTTTAAAGTTGGCTTACCTGAGTGAAAATTGTTCGGTTGGATTTAATACAGCAGGCACCTGGGGTTCGGAGCAGGGGGTTGCCCGTGTTCACTCTGCCTCTGGCTATGCTCGGATTCTTCCACTTGGCAGACATGTCAAGCGCGGTGCCCTGCAGGTCTTCCTAGCGTCTGAAATGCAGCTGTTGGGGTGATGCCAAGCTTGCTCACTTTGTTTCCTTATCTCCCCGCTCACATTGTAAATTCTCTTTGAACAACGGGACTTTCTTCCTAGGACAGATCCGTGAAGAAATGTGGTGTAATGTACCATGGCCCTAGCCCACAATGCTGGCATTCCTTAAAGAGTCTGATTCTTTTTTTTCTTTTTCTTTTTTTTTTTTTCTGACTGAGCACTAGGCAGGCTTATTTCTCAGGTAAGTTTTGCAGTCGTGGGGCTGACGAGCTCATGATTCAGTGCTTACTTAAGTCCTGTTTTGCGCACTGCTGGTTCAGTGATTATTTGTTCACAGGATGCTGGGATCTTGGGGACTGTGAACTCCCCTGGGGCAGACTGGTGTGCACATACTCAGGAGCCTGTGGTAGTTCGTTAGCAGCTGAGTAATGTTGCCAAAACCAATGAAGGCTGTAGAACTGGAGAATCGATTCATTTACTCACAGAGCTTGATGAGCTTGAGGTTTCCTAATCAAGCTCATGTAATAAAATTATATACATCTAAGGATAGGCACAGTCCCCTGTTATTTTTAAATTTATTTTGTTATTTTTTCCTCATGATTTTAATTGAAATAGAATTATATCACATCCCTCCTCCTTATAGCCCCTGCCAGTTACCCCCTCTCAACTTACCCAACTCTCAAGTTTCTCGTTTTCTTTTTTTTTTTTTTGAGGGGGAAGGGAGGTTATATTCATTACATATACATGTGTGTACACACACACACACACACACACACACACATATATATATATATTCTACTGAGTCTATTTTTGTTGTTTGTGTGCACATGGTTTCAAGGCTGACCACTTTGCATTGGACAGCCAATAAAAGGGGCTCATCCCTGGGAAGGGCCGAGTCCTTTTCTCCTAGCAGTCAATAGCTGACTGTGGTTCTCGTCTAAGGGTGGGACCCCGCAACATTTGCTCCCTTCCACACTGACATGTCCATTGATACTGCTGTTGCTTTGATCTTGTTTGTGCAGCCATTTCTAGGAGAGACAGTTTCACAGCAGGCTTCCCAGAGTCTTACTGTTAGAATCTC
>CABHPH010138350.1:0-10943 GCA_902168325.1 Peromyscus nudipes
ATAATTGAATGAATACTGCGAATGTAATCTATGAATACCACAAATGTGATTAATATCATGAGTGTAATTAATGAATATCATGAGTGTAATTTAAAAAATAAATTAATTAATGAAAAAAAAAGAATAACAGGGATAGAAGAAGGAAAAGAATACTGGGAAAAAAAAACAGATAAAACAAATCATCTAAGACTCCTATCACCTACTCTACTAGCACTTTGGTGGAGGCCCTACTCCATGTTGTCTTCGTGCCCTCTACACAAGGACAGCTGTAGCTGTGGGCTTTGCAGTGTTCTCTCAGAAGTTCCCTCTTCTCCAGCTGGTCTGCCTTCTTCCGCTCCAGCTCTGTTCAAATCATGTTCTTTGTGAGCCCTCCTCCATGTGTCTGCCACTCGGGCACAATCTCTCTCCTCCAAATGCAAGAATGTAGGTACAGGGAGAGCAAAGAGCGGTCAGCATCCTCACTGTGACAGCTCAGCAGCTATGAGACTTTCTAGACACACAAACTGTGCACTTATATCCTGGAGTCGGGGAAGTAATAAGTGACTCAAGTACAACTATGGTGAAAAGGAAAGCTGGGGACTCATGACACTTGGAACTTGAACACAGGTTCTAATTAGCTGTGTGACCTAGGTCTGTCACAACCTTCTACAGTCTTATACCCTAAGCTATTACACCAGGCCAGGAGCACAAACCACACAGCCTGTTCAGAGTAGCATATATGAAACCTAGTATGTGTCCAGAACGCCATGTGGAATATATGAATCAGAGTACAATAATAACACGCAACATTAATCTTTAAAATATTTTTCTAGAATTTACACACATTGACAGCATCTCCTGACAAATCAATGCTGAAACCATTTCATGAGCGATTCCTGGGGAATCATATTTACAATCCCTCCCTACTTTTTTGAGATAGGGTTTATGTAGCCCCAGCTGGCCTTAGACCAGTGCTTAGATTACAGGCATGTATCATCACCCCTGGTCCATAATAGCCATCCCACCCCCTTTAAAACCTCTTCTCAGAAGAAAAAAAAAGCTATGAAATTATTAAATACCTGAAAACTTACAAAGTAGAAGGCTGTAAGCCAGATTTGTTTACTCCTCATTTTTAAAAGATTTTCTTTATTATTTTATGTCTATGTGTATGTTTTGACTGTATGTATGTCTGTATACCATGTGTGTACAGTATCCACAGAAGCCAGAAGAGAGCATTGGATCCCCTGGATCTGGAGTTACAGATGGTTTTGAGCCACTATGCGAGTGCTGGGAATCGAACCTGGGTCCTATGGAAGAACAGACAGTGCTCTTAACACCTGAGCCATTGTTCCAATCCTCAAAAAGAATTTTATTTAATGAATGCACAAAAAAATTTTACATGCAAACCATTTTAAATTAACATTATTGTCGATTTAGAACTATTAATCACAAGGAGAAAAAGAACATCCATCTGCATTGAAGTACACATAAATTATATATAATACATCCTTACTAGGATAAATGAGATTTGAAGACAGCTAGCTGCTGCCAGGGAGGAGACCTGGACAATAATGGTATAAGGAAAGAAGACTTTTCACTACCAACCTCTCCTCCCTTTTAAAACTTACTTTGTGTATGTATTCATGCTGCTGTGTGCATGTGAAGATCAGGGTAAACTACTCTTCTAGAGACAGTTCTCTTCCCTTACCATAGGAAGGATCAACTCAGGTCCTCAGACTTAGCAGCAAGTGCCTTTACCAACTGACCATCTTGCTGGCCTTCCCTTTATGTTTTTAATTTTTGCACATTTGCTCAAATACTTAATATTAAAAAGAAAAACCTAAACTGGGCTGTGGTGGGGCACGTCTTTAATCCCAGTACTTGTGAGGCAGAGGCAGGTGGATCTCTGAGTTCCAGGCCAGCCTAGTCTACAAAGCAAGTTCCAGGACAGCCAGGGTTACACAGAGAAACTGTGTCTCAAAAAATCAAAAAAAGAAAGAAAAGAACAACGTGGAGACTAGGGAGATAGTTGAGTTGGTAAAATGCTTGCCTTGCCTTGCAACCATGAGTATTTGAGTTTAGTTCCTAGAACCCATGTAAAAAAAAGCCAAGTGTGGTGGCACACACTTTGTAATCCCAATGCTGGAAGGCAACCCTGGGGCTGATGGCCAGCCAGCCTAACCTACTCGGCAAATTCCAGGCTAACAAGAGACCCTGTGTCAAGACAAAAAATAACAACAACAACAAAAAAAAAAAAACCACAGTTGGGAGCTGGAGAGAGAGCTCAGCAGTCAACAGCACTTGTTGCTCTTGCGGGGGCCCTGGTTCAGTTACATTCTCTGCACCCACATGATGACTGACAACCATTCATAACTCCAGTTCCAGGAACTAAGACCCTCTTACAACCTTCAAGGGCATCAGGCGAACGTGGGGCACACATAGTATAAGCAGGCAAAACACTCATACATACAAACTTAAAAAATCTAAAAAAAAACCCAAGGGGGTGTTACCTGAGGGATGACACTTGAAGTTATCCTCCAGTCTACACATACACACACACACACACACACACACACACACACACACACACACACACACACAAAACCTTGAACGCATACAAACACACACATAAAAAGAAAAACCTTTAAAAGGATCACTTGAAATGGAAAATCTAAAAATAAAATCTGGAAAACATATAATATCAAAAGGAATATTTAGGAATAAATTTAACCAAGTACAAGAATTGAACAATGAGGAGCCGGAGAGATGGCTCAGCAGTTAAGAGCACCGACTGCTCTTCCAGAGGTCCTGAGTTCAATTCCCAGCACCACATGGTAGCTCACAGCCATCTGTAATGAGATCTGGCGCCCTCTTCTGTGTACATAATAAATAAATCTTAAAAAAAAATTGAACAATGAAAATTGTAAAACATTGTTGAAACAAATCAAAGACAAAATTAATGGTAAGACATCCCATGTTCATGGACTGAAAGACTAAACATTATTAAACTATAAACACCCCACATTCACCCACATATTAAACAACAGTTCCTGCCAAAGTCAATCTTGTATTATTTGAAAAAATGGCCAGGCTGACCCTGAAGGTAACATGGAAATTGTAGGACCCAGAATTGCTAAAATAATCTTGAAAAGCTGGGCGGTGGTGGCGCACGCCTTTAATCCCAGCACTCAGGAAGCAGAGGCAGGTGGATCTCTGTGAGTTCAAGGCCAGCCTGGTCTACAGAGTGAGTTCCAGGACAACCACAGCTACACAGAGAAACCCTGTCTTGAAAAAAAAACAATTGCCTTGGACATGATGTCTCTTCACAGCAATAGAACAGTGACTAAGACAGGTCAGTAACATTTACATACACACCAGCACTTTCAAAGTGTCTACAGGAGACACTTTGAACCAGGGAACCAGGCTCCCAACTTCCACAAGAAACCAGGAGGTTTCGCCAAGCATCTGCATACTTTTCCACCATGTGACTACATTATCTGTTTTAACTATTAATAAATAAAAAGCCAACACAGAATAAATGAGAGTCATCTCCTAACACTGAGAATAACTACAGCTCCTACTCACCTATCTTTACTGACATTAAAGACCAGATGTAACAAGATAGATATCAAAATGCATATCTTGCTGAGCACACACCTTTAATCCTAGCACTCAGAAGGCAGAGACAGGCGGATCTCCATGAGCTCTAAGCCAGCTTGGTCTATATAGCAAGTTCCAGGACAGCCAGGGCCACAGCCACATGGTGAACCCTGTCTCAAGATGGGGTGGGAGCTGGGGAATAAAGGAGCCACAGTGCTAAGGCCCCGCCCACTAGCCACACAGTTGTCAAGGGAGAACGACAGTCTATGGACACTCAAGGCTGTAGAGAGCAGTATAGGAGACACTGGAAATCCAGGAGGAACACAAGGGTGACAAAGGGATATAGGTCATCAGCATCCCTGTCCCCACAAGTCCCCGGCCATCCCCTCCCAGAAAGATAAACAAAACTAGTTCCTGATATTGTCAAATGCCAGAGAGGAGTGGGTCAAAATCACGCCTGGATGATACATATAAGCAACAATGTGGAAGGGGGAGGGACTCAAGGCCAAGGGTGCTACTAGTTACTAAGCAGACTTGTGGTCCCAAAGCACAGAGACAAAGTCTGACGAGAGGGAGGTGAGGTATACGAGAACCTTAGTGGCTCTTGTATGCAGATGGACTGACTCTACCATCCTAGGCTGAGAGAAGCCACCCAAGTCTAGGTATACCTCACTTCCACCCAACTGAAACCACACACATGGCAAGGAGCATGGTAACTCATTTTCTGTGGAACCATGATAATGTCTCCAATCTACATCTGCCCCTCCTAGAGAGCTGTACACCCTACCCTGCTTTGGCCCATAGAAGCTGAGGCACCAGTTCAAGATGAAGCTTGACCAAACACAGTGAGCTCTTGCTACCCTCTTGCCATAAAAAAATAAAATTAAATTAAATTTTAAAAAAATGTCCCAAATAAGCAGTTGGTCTAGTCTGGAAACAAGGCTATAAACAAATGAAATGTGAGCAAGAAATAAGCTCTTCAAAATGCCCTTCAACTACTGATCCTCCTGCCTCCACTACCCATCCTCACCCTAGGCCCCAGTGCTGGGATACAGGTATATGCCACCACACACAGCTTTCCCTTTATTCTTTACACAAACTTTAAGCTCTAAAAACCATCTATACCCTATTTTTGTGTCTTTGCTTCCAAACTTGAAGCACCTATCTACAATACTATGCTATCCTTCCTTTCCCAGATTCAACTCTCACTAAGGAAAAATGAACCTTCCTTCATGACTGTACTCTCTGTAATCATTTGCCCTCTAAATTTCTAGAGCAGGCCAGTTCTGTACATATGCGAGTAGCCTATCATAACTACTCAATTCTGCCAAAGCAATCAAAGCAATAAAAAAATGAACAGGAATGGCTGAGTATCGATAAAACTTTATTGCCAAAAGAGACCAGGGAAGTGGGGGAAGATAGGAAGTATCTATTTATAGATTATAACTTCTGACCCCTAGTCTAGAGAACTACTTTGGCCTTTATTCTTTCTGTTAAGTTTTTGTTGTTGGCTTTGGTTTTTTTGGGTTGGACTTTTATTCATTTGTTTTGAGATTTGACTTATTTTTATTTTATGTATATAGATATTTCTCTGCATATATATCTGTGCATCATATAGTGCAGTGCTGGAAGAAGCCAGAAAAGGGCATCAGACCCTCTGGAACTGGAGTCACAGATGATTCTGAGCATCCATGTGGGTGTTAGGAACCAAATCCAGGTCCTCTAGAAGAGCAACCAATACTCTTAACCACTGAGTCATCTCTCCAGCCCTGTTTTGGTTTTCTTTGAGATGGTGTCTCACTCTGTATCCCTGTCTGGCCTCGAACTCACAGAGATCCACCTGTCTCTGCCTCCCCAGTGCTGGGATTAAAAGTATGTAGCACCCACCAACTCCTAGCTTGGTGTTGTTCTTTAAATCACACCTGTACGCATGTATGTATGTATGTATGTATGTATATGTGTATGTATATGTGTATGTATGTTTGTGTATGTGTGTGTGGGTACAAGCATGTGGAAGCCAGAGGTCAACTTTTGGGAATCAGTTCTCTCTTTCCACCATGTGTATGTTGAACTCAGGTCATCAGGCTTAGCAGCAAGAGCCTTGCTAAGCCGTCTCACCAGACCTGTTTTGAAGGTTGTTGTTGTTTTTAATGTGTCTGGTGTTTTGCCTACATGTATGTCTATGCACCATGTACATGCACTGCCCACAAAGGGCATCAGATCCCTGGAACCAGAATTACAAACAGTTGTAAACTACCACCAGTCAAGTGCTGGGAATTGAACCCAGATCCTCCAGAAGAACAAAACCTTAACCACTGAGCCATCTATCCAGCCCCTGAAGTTTTTAAACATTTAATTTTTCTACTATATTTTTATTTATAAAGAGGAGAAGGCATGGTGACAGACGCCTTTAACCTCGGCACTCAGCAGCAGAGGCGATGAGCTCTGTGAGCTTCAGTCCAGCCTGTGCTACAGTAAGGACCTGTCAGGTTCTGTGGCTTTTGTTTTTTCCCTGAGAGGGGGCTCTCTATGTAGACTAGGTTGGCCTCAAATTCACAGAGATCTACTGTCTCTGCCTCCAGAGTCCTGGGATTAAATGTGTGCCACCATGATTGGCTAAGAACCTGTCTTTAAAAAAATACAAACACATTGCCAGGCGGTGGTGATGCATGCCTTTAATCCCAGGACTCGGGAGGCAGAGGCAGGCGGATCTCTGTGAGTTTGAGGCCAGCCTGGGCTACAGAGAGATATCCAGGAAAGGCACAAAGCTACACCGAGAAACCCTGTCTCCAAAAACCCAAAAACAAAACAAAACAAACAAACAAAAAACAGCCAGCGGCGGGGGGTGGTGCACGCCTTTATTCCCAGCACTCAGGAGGCAGAGGCAGGCAGATCTCTGAGTTCAAGGCCAGACTGGTCTACAGAGTGAGTTCCAGGACAGCCAGTGCTACACAGAGAAACCCTGTCTCAAAACACATACATATATACATACATACATACATACACACACACACACACACACACACACACAGAGGCATGCATGCACATACGCACGCACGCACACATACAACTTATTTTATATATTCATGTGGAAGTTAGAAGACATCTTCTGGGGGTCAGTTCTCTCCTCCCACTATGAGAGTCCTGGGAATTGAACTAAGGTCATCAGGCTTGGTAGCAGGCACTTTTACCCTGAGCCATCTCTCCAGTCTTAAAATTTTTATGTATTTTATTATTATTATTACTTTGTCTATGTGTGTGTGTATGGGGGAGGGGGAAGGAGGGGAGGTGGGGAGGAGATGTGCACCCTGGCATAAGTGTAGAAGTCAGAGGACAACTTTCTGGAGCCGAGTCTCTCCTACCTTTACGTGGGTTCCAAGGATTGAGCTCTGGTCGTAAGCATTGCTTCATCAGCCAAGTGCCTTTATACCTGCTGGTCTGCTTTTCTTTCTTCTTAAATTACACTTATGTGTTTACCCTGTGTATGTACATATGTGAATGTACATCCCACAGCAGCATATGGATATAAGGACAACTCTGCAGAGTCACTTCTCACCTTCTACCAGGTGGGACCCAGGGACAAACTCAGGAGGTCATCAGGTTTGGTGAGCCAACTCTCTTTCTTTCATTCTCTCTCCCTCCCCCCTCCCCCCCTTTTTTTTTTTTTTTTTTTTTTTTTTTTTTTGGCTTTCTCTGTGTAGTTTCTCTGTGTAGTCCTGACTGTCCTGGAACTCACTCTGCAGATCAGGCTGGCCTCAAACTCAGATCTGCCTGCCTCTGCTGGGATTAAAGGCGTGTGCCACCACATCTGGTTTTATGGGGTGTTAGGGAATCAAACCTGAGGCTTTGTTTATACTAGGACAACACTCTACAACTGAGCTACATCCTCAACCCATGTCTCGCCTGTCTCCTTTCCAAGCTCCATGTTTGTGGCACTAAAATGCACGTACAAGTAATTGCACATAGATTAATTGTTCAATTTAAAAGGTAATGAACAAGCAATGCTTGGGGAATACTTGTATGGAATATTGGAAAATATTTCTAATGCTATTATGATTTTGCCACCAAAAACTTAAACATAAAAAAAGCTGTACCAAATACTGAATCAAAACACATACATACACGCACGCACGCACGCACGCACTCACGCACGCACTCACGCACGCACAGTGGAACAAAACAGATGATGCCAGGATCTTCTCAGCACACACACTGTAAAAAGATTAGTATGGATTCAACACAAGACCACGAGCAGAGAAGAGCAGTTACACATCACCATAACTCACAACAGATGCCAACGAAGTTCACTTATGTCAGGGGCACACTTCAGAGATGGACAGCACAGTGGGCATAGTTAACCTGCTTGAGTTCAAGAAGACACACCCTGTAAATGTCAGCCACTGGGGTTCCAGTTCTTCATCACTGTAGAAGCAGACATGGGCAGTGCTACAAGCCAGGTGAGGAGAAACTTCCCAGCACGATGGCACCGGCTGCCCAAGGACCAAGTCCTGGTCAGACTCTGTCCTAGGGCACAGGGAAGACCTGGGACATAAAGTTGGGAGCAACTCAAAGGGCCAATGAGGGAAGGAACAAGGAGGCACAGGAACCTCAGAGAGATTAATACCTAAGGGTAAAGTTTGTTTGTTTGTTTGTTTGTTTTGTTTTGTTTTTTCCTTTCGTTTTTCAAGACAGGATTTCTCTGTGTAACAGTCCTGGCTGTCCTGGAACTTATTTTGTAGACCAAGCTGGTCTCTGCCTCCCAAGTGCTAGGATTAAAGGCATGTGCCACCACCTGGCAAGGGTGAAGGTTTTATCTGGAGAGGCAAGAAAGATAATGGGAAAAGGGTCATGAACAGGTAGCCAACACTGTCTGTATGCACATGGCTGCATATCTAGTCTATGTCAATGAACAAAGCCTTGTGGCATCCTTATGGGGTGCCAAAAAAGTCAACTGTGAGGACTGTGCATGATCCAGCAGAGGGGTCTTGTTGGTAAAACTAGATATTTCAGCATAGGCACACAGTTCGAGGATTTTTTTTTTTTCCTCAATGGCATCAAGGAGTCAAGACACCTGAGGAGAGGCTGCACCAGCTAGACTGTGATATTGCGCCAGGACCTGTGAGTCTTTGTTATGAGTAACTCCTAATCCATGACCTTTGCCCCAGCACACATGTGGCAGAGGCCAGAATGTTTAAAGACACGGTCTCATACAACTCAAGTGGCTCCTATAACTCAGGTTGGCCTCAATTCTCCTACTTTCATCTCCAAGTGCTAGACACCCTATCCCCAAAACCAAACATCCTCACCTTCAGGGACACAAATCTCAAGCCTTTACTTAATTTTTCTACCAGAGTATAAATGAAATTTTGTCATTTTCAAGAATAAATCTGAGCCGGGCATGGTGGCACACCTTTAATCCCAGCACTCGGGAGGCAGAGGCAGGTGGATCTCTGTGAGTTCGAGGCCAGCCTGGGCTACAGAGTGAGTTTCAGGACAGCCAGGGCGACAGAAACACACACACACACACACACACACACACACACACACACACACAGTAAAGCTGAGATAAAGAGGGGAAAGTGATCAGATTCAAGGCAAACCATATCCTTGGAAAACATGGAAATTTCCCTCACTTTGTTTTAAAGCCTGTCTTACCTTCTTCCAATAATTTACCAAGGCATGTTACTGTGCAAGTAATGCCAAGCTCTCATTTTGTTACTTACAACTTCAGTGTCAAAGTTTATTTTAATAAAATGGCCTTTCTTAATTCAAGGGTAACTCAGTGAAGTTTAACAGTGGCTCTGTAGGCTTGACTCACATTAGCCAGGAACTGCATACATCTTTTTTTCTGGCAACATCATCTCATCTATCCCAGTCAGTACTGTGGTATTCTATGGTAGCTCATGAGATGCTTGCTTGCTTTCCAAAAATAAATTTAAAAATTTTTTTAAAAAACAAACCTCTACACAATTTATGTAAGTATTGGTTGTTTTACCTTTATAAAGATTTGCTTCCAGCCAGCTAGATGGCTCAGCGAGTAAAGGCACTCTGACCTCATCAGTCCCTGGAATCCATACGGTAGGTGGTGAGAAACAAGTCCCGAAAGTTACCCTCTGACCTCTACATGCCTGTGCTGGCACATACGCACAATGCAAATAATTTAAACACACACACACAAATACACAAAATAATTAAGATGTTTTAAGCCAAGCATGGCAGTGCATGCCAGACGAGGTCATGAGTTTGGAACTGCCTGAGCTACAGAGCAAAACCCTGTCTAAATCAAAATTTAAAAAAAAAAAATTGTTTCAGTTTATGCACTCTGTAGCACCTAATCCAATCCACAGCTAACCCTGACGGCCTGCAACTTAGTAGCAAGAACAATTCCTGACAAACACTCAAACTTCCAGGCGTGAAATTTTTACAAGTCTTAAGTCACAGAGTCCTCACAACAGCATTCTGAGACCAGTACTATTAGTGTACCCATTTTATAGCCAAGAAACCAAAGGCAAAGAGGACCTTACCTAATACCACAAAGCCAGTAAAGGAGGAGTCATGACTCAAGGGCGGTCAGTCTGGCTCCAGAACCAGCACTCATTTTCACTCTGCTCCAGCCTCTGGCAAGGCAGCTGATTAGACCACAAGCTGGAAGGAGCCACCTATCTATTCTCTCCTAGGCACTCGGAATCCCTTAAACACTGGCTCTCCGGGCTATACAGTCACACCTCTCCTCCTTCTAATTCCCATCCCCCTCGTTCGTTGTAAAAGGGGGAGCCACGGACAAAACCACCTGCTGTTTACAGACTGCGCCCAAGACGCGGTGCTCAATTGCCCTCCCTAGCTCCCAAAGACAAACGTCCGTATTGTCTGCGCCACGGGAGGAACTGAAGCCTCGCAACTGTACGTTTTTCTGCAGAGGTCACTGGAGGCCTGGCCAACCCGAACAACACTGAAGGGGGAGGGGGCCCAGCCGCATTTTTGCGGCTGAAGGTTGCGTAGCGCCCACAGCAGCTGCGGCGAGCAGCAGCATGGAACACACCCACAGCTGCCGCGCCCGAAGCGGGCAGCACGTTTTAAAATAAAGACAGCCTAGCCGGGACGCATAGCCTGCCGGCTCGCAGCCCCCACCCACCCCACGCCTGCGAACAGCAGGCGCCCAGGGAGTTCCAAGACTGAAAGGCCGGGTAAAGGACCACCCGAGCCTGCCGCAGAGGCCCAGCGGCGAAGCCAGGGCGCACCATGCGCAGCAAGCAAGCCATGACCCGACCTAGAGACGCCCACCGACTCCCGGGCTTCGCGGACAAAGCCTGGCCCGCAAGATCCTCGCCCGGCAAGCACCATCGCTCACCACCCCGACTACATAG
>CABHPH010138351.1:0-14345 GCA_902168325.1 Peromyscus nudipes
AGAAAAATCAATTTATTTGAAGTATGCATGTTTCTCCTTTGCCTTTGTATTTCACACATTTGCCATAAGAAGGGTTAGAATCCCGGGTAGAAGTATTTACCCCTGAACTATTCACCTCAGTGTTTAAAGTTTCATTCCTGTTGAGTTTGGGATAACCTCCCAGCTTGAGTCTCTCAGCCCTGTTTGTGGTCCAGTGGTGTCAAAAGCTCGGTTCTCTTAGAAGGGAGGGAGGGAGGGAGGGAGTCCAAAGAGAGGAAGGAACGTTTATGAAAACTCACAAGGTTCTTTACAGTTCTTTCCTAGAATAACCTGTAATAATAATAACCTATAATAATAGATATCGCTCTCCTGGATCTACAGACTAGAGAACCCAAGCTAAAGCATATTGCTTAGGATTGCAGAGCTCTGAGGGGTTGCAGCTGGAGTTCATTCATGCCTCTTGGTCCTTTGGGACTGGGTCTCTTAGTCACCACCCTTGCTTAGAACACAGCAATACGAGTCTTAATTGGGCTCAGAACACGTATCAGTTGATTTTGTTTGTCACTGTGACAAAATGTGCAACAAAAATAATTTAAGAGAAGGATTTGTTTTGCTTCAGATTCTGAAAGTGTAGCTCGTCATGGCAGGAAAGCCACGGGAACAAGAGTATAAGGTCACACCGCGCCTTCAGGAAGAAACTGGAGGGAGATGAATGCTGGCACTCAGCTGAATTTCTCTGGCTTTCCTTTTCTTTGGTCCAGGATCCCATACCTAGGGTATGGTACCCCTCACATTCAGGGTGGTGGGCTTCCCTTATCTGTTAAACCTCTTGGGGATGCCCTCAAGGGAGCGCTCAGAGCTGTGTCATCTAGATTATTCTAAATCTAGTCAAATTGACCACAAAGACTAAGCATCCCTAGCTGTGGTGGTGTGACTGGAAACAGCTTCCATAGACTCATAGGGAGTGGCACTTCTAGGAGGTTGTTGGAGGAAGTGTGTCACTGGGGGTGGACTCTGAGGTTTCAGAAGCCCAAGCCAGGCCCAATCTCTCTCTCTTCCTTCTGCCTTCAGATCAAGATGTAGAACTCTCAGCTACCTCTTTAGCACCACATCTGCCTGCATGCTGCCATGCTCCCCACCATGAAGACAATTGACTAAACCCCTGAACCATAAGCCAGCCCCAGTGAAATGTTTTCCTTTATAAGAGCTGCTGTGGTCGTGGTGTCTCTTCACAGCAACAGAACACTGACTAACACACTAGCCTACCTCTTGTCAACTTGACACCGAAATACATCACTTTATTTTTATTTTATTTTTTTAAATTTATTCTTCTCTCGTACAATGCATCCTGACTATAGTTTCCCTCCCCTCCCCTCCTTCCAGTTCATTCACCTCTGGATCCCAAAACCTCATGAACTTCTCATGACAGAAAATGCATTCATCTCAACTTTAAGCCTCCACAGACTTAACAGTTTTAGTACAATTCAAAAATGCAAAATCTCTCCTGAGATCCAACATCTTCTCTTAACTGTGAGACTCTACACGTGTCTAATATGCAGACAGTTAACATCCCCATTCCAAAGACAGCAAGAAAAGACTGGACCAAAGCAAGACCGACACCAAGTAGGATAAACAGTCAAACTTGCCGCTCTCTACCCAGCATCTGGGTCTTGGAGTAGCATCAGGGGCTCCAGCAGCCTCGGGTAGTCCCTCCCTTCCAGCTCTGCCTCCTGGAGAACATGAAGCTTATCCCTTCGACTGGCCCCACTCCATGCCCACAGCTTTCTTTGCAGACATCCCACAGTCCTGGCATCTTCAGTATCCTGGGGTTTCTACTGTGTCTTATCTTCACATTCTCTGTTTTACCCAGTGATCTCTCAGTGCCTCTGTCAGAGCATCTGACCCTGCTATACATTGTTTGGCCTCAAGGGCTTTCTAGAATCTTGGTGCAGTCATGCATGACTTTGTAACTGTTGCATTTTGCACACTTGCAAAACCAGTACTGTGTGGGCGATGATGCTAAATTCTGCTGCCAGCTTGAGATCTGGTCTGGCTTCTGCTAACACACGCGTAGTGGCCTCTATATGATTTGTAGCTGTACCTAGCAAAAATACTCCTCTGAGTGGTTGTATTTGGGCAGAAAATACCTCTAGAGACATTCTCAGTTTGGTATCTCTCTTTTCAAGTGAATTTGTGTTTTTACAACATGGAGGCCTCAGTTGGGTAGCATCTTCCTCTCTAGGCAACTTTGGTGTTCTAGTACAAAAATTAATTTTCTCCTTAATTTTTCTGATCTATAACTCTCACAGCTGCTTTATTTTATCTACCTTACCTGTAACTTAATTTTTTTGGTGTATTTATGATAAGTTTTTATTCTGTTCAGCTCTAGACAGAAGTGGTTGGATGTGACAACCCCGCCCACTTTTTCCTTTGGGTTTCCAGGCACTTAGAACACGCTACACACAAACTCCCAATCAAGTAGCATTCTGGTAGTGTGAGAGAATCCAGCCTCTATCCTTCCCCAGCAGATTAGAAGATCCTTGTAGATCAGGAGCACATTTCATTCATCAAGGCACTGAGCTCAGTAGATCACGTGGAACACAGCTGATGTGGCAATGGCCGAACATTTGAGCTGGAAACTTTGCTCCTTGGGCAGCAGTTCTGAGGAGCAGACACTCTCTCACTCAGTTCTGAGGAGCAGACACTCTCTCACTCACTTCTGAGGAGCAGACACTCTCTCACTCACTTCTGAGGAGCAGACACTCTCTCACTCACTTCTGAGGAGCAGACACTCTCTCACTCACTTCTGAGGAATAGACACTGTTATCAAATGTCTTCCCTCCAGTCAAAAGCAGCATATCTTCCAGATAGGAGTATCTCATCCATGACATCACAGCTGTCTATGATTTCATGATGTGTTTCCAGATGACAACTGACACAGAAACATTACTTTAAATGTAGTGGAGTGGTATCCTTTCTTTAAAGTGTCCTGACTTTACCAAATCATTAGATCATGTTAGCCTTTAGCCGTTTGCCTTACCAGGTGACCTGCATTAGGTGCAAGCTATTTAAAAAATAGCTTTGGAAAGAGATAATTGAAATATAAACCATACTCACTGGATAAGTTTTGACATACATATAAACTCACAAACTTGTCCACTATAATCAAGTTAGTGAATAAGCCAGTAAGTTAATGTTTAAAGATAACTTTATTAATTTCTTCATCATTTTACCCATCCTGTTTTGGTTATGTTCATTACCCTCCCCTATCTCTTTTCAGATCTAACCCCTTCCATGTCCACCCAAATTTGTGTCCTCATTTAAAGAAATCATGTAGTCCCATTGGTGCTGCTTTGGTGCCCCTAGAAGAGGCAGAGTTAGCTTCTTTTAAGAGTGTGAGCCTGGTAGGCCTTACTGGAACTTTAAACTTGCTCAAGTTCCTTTCCTTGCCAAATCGAATATTTTCATATCCTGCTGCTTTCTCTCACTATAAATTTGACTAAGAGCAACGGGCTGTGGTGGTATTGTATTCCCCAAAATACTGTGCACTCTAATAAACTTATCTGGGATCAGAGACAGAACAGCCACAATATTAAACATGAGGATAGGCAGTGGTAGCACACGCCTTTAATCCTAGCATTCCAGAGGCAGAAATCCATCTGTTCAAGGATACAGCCAAGCATGGTGACTCACGCCTTTAATCCCAGAAAGCGAGCCTTTAATCCCAGGGAGTGGTGGTAGAAAGCAAAAAGGTACATAAGGCGTGAGGACCAGAAACTAGAAGCATTTGGCTGGTTAAGCGTTCAGGCTTCTAGCAACACAGTTCAGCTGAGAACCATTATGGATGAGGACTCAGAGGCCTCCAGTCTGAGGAAACAAGACCAGCTGAGGATCCGGCAAGGCGAGGTAGCTGTGGCTTGTTCTGGTTCTCTGATCTTCCAGTGTTCACCCAAATAATTGGCCTCAGGTTTGATTTTATTAATAAGACCTTCTAAGATTCCTGCTACAATGGGCAGCAGCCATACTATAGTTTGACTGTGATGCTGTCTTGAAATTTCCTGTGGTAAACTAACTATCTACTATTTTAAAATTCAGCCTCACTCAGTATCTCAGGACATGGACAGAATGTATCCAGATGTCTTTGCCTAAATGACGTGTACTGTAAAGGCCTGTGGAGTCTTTGTTCACTTCTGAAACTTCACTGTACACATGTGTGTTGGCACTCTGGTTTCCCGTATTCCTATCAGAATGGACCTGTAAGTTCTGATCATAGGATGAAAAGTTTCTCTAGTTCTAAACCATTCCATGTACCAGTTCTAAAGGTTAGTGGACAGCCTGGTTAGATTTGTTACAGCAACAGACATACTTCTCAGTACCAACCTTCTGTATTACTTTTCTCATTGCTACTGTAAGGAAGGTTTCTCCTGGTTCCTGGTTTGAGGGATGTAGCAAATCCTGGCAGAGAAGGTATGGAGGTGCTAGCTTGAGGCAGTTCGACACATTACATCTTGCAGTCAGGAAGCAGAGAAAGATGAGTGATGCCCAATCTGCTTTCTCCATTTTCTTCACGTCCATCACTCCAAAGCCCTGGCACATGGGATGGTGCTGCCCACTTTCAGGGTGGGTCTTCTCTTCTCACTAAATCTGTTCTGGAAATGCCTTCATGAACATGCCCAAAGGTGTGTTTCCTAGGTGACTGTAATCCAGTTGTGCTGATGGTGAAGATTAGCCACTACCGTCTCATTGCATGTGTCTTGCTGGGCATGGGGAAGACTGTGTTTGGAGATACTCAAGAGATAGAGGTCCAGGTTGATTTCTATGATATAAGTGAGACAGAAGATGGGCCTTTGGAAATCCACTGTCGAGGAGAGCTAATGTAAGACTAGGGGATGAACTAACAACCATGGTCCTGTATCGCTCGCTGTTCTTGATGTAGGCTTAAATTCTGAGATGCAGATTCACCACCTTTTAAATCTGAAGAACAGTGCATTAAAAACCCACAAAATTGTATTTACTGCGTTAGAAAAGCTGATGCAGACGCATGGAGATTGCCTCAGGGGGTGAAAGTGGTGGAGGACTCACTCCTGCTGGTTTAGTGCTGAGTTTTATTTGTACTGAAAATTATCACCTGCCTTGTTCTGCTTGCTACATTTGTGTCATGTCTCTCTTACTTCCGATGCCTCCTCTCTGTTCTGGATCCTTTGGTGTGTGTGTGTGTGTGTGTGTGTGTGTGTGTGTGTGTGTGTGTGTTTGTGTGTATGTATGAGTAGGTGTGTTTGTGTGTGTATGTGTGTGTGTGTTTGTGAGTGTGTATGAGTAGGTGTGTTTGTGTGTGTATGTGTGTTTGTGTGTGTGTGTGTTTTACATTCAGAAGTAGTAGCACAGAGAGGAGAGGCAGCAATACAGGATTTATCAGAAAACAAATTCGACCAGAACTTTTATCCTTTTTTGCTTCTCCTTGAGTGTCTTCCTTATCTCATTTCTTTGGACTCTTTATATGTGATTAATAGAAATACTAAACATAGACCCTTCTCAGAAAACACTTTACCTACACATTGTTTCCATTTTCAATTTTTTCCAGGAGCCTCATTATGTTTATAATTTCTGTTGTTAATAGTTGTTTAAGAGAAATCTTTCAAATTTTAAGTGGATACACTTTTTATCTTAATTACTTTCTATTGCATTATAACCAATATTATTTTATTTCAGCAAATTTGATGGTGTGGCATCTTGGGATTTCAAATATTTAGATATAACAGAATCAGTAACCAGCCAATGTCCCCAGCCCTCTACTCAGCTCCTAGTGTTCAACTGGGACCAGTTACTATTATTCTTTTAAATTTTCATTTATTTTAGTTGAGACAGGGTCTTTCTATGTAGTTCTGGCTCTCCTGGAACTTTTTATGTAGACCAGGCTGGCTTTGAATGCATAGAGATAGATCCTCCCACCTCTGCCTCCTGAGTGCAGGAATTAAAGGTATGTGTCTCCATGCCTGGCTAGTATTCATTAAAGATTTTACTTATATTTATTTCATGTATATGAGTGTTTTGTCTGCATGTGTGTCTGTGCGTTACATGCATGCACTGTCCATGGAGGCAAGAACATGATGTCAGACCCTCTAGAACTGGAGTTACAGAGGGTTGTGAGCTGCCATGTGGGAGTTGGGAGCCTGACTGGGTCCCCAGGAAGAGTAGCCAGTGCTCTCACCTGCTGAGTCAGCCAGTGCTCTCACCTGCTGAGTCAGCCAGTGTTCTCACCTGCTGAGTCATCTCTCCAGACCCCCAGCTATTCTTATCTTCTATGGAAAGGTCGGCTAAGGTGTCAGTACTTCATGACCATACAATGCTTTCTCGGTGTATTACGTGGACCAGTCTCCTAGTGCTGTAAGTTTGCTGTGTTGTGATGGCAGAGCTGCAGACAAATGCTGCTGCTTGTGTAGTTTCTGATAACGACACTACCATTCTGATTCCACGTTCCTTCTCTTGGCAATCTTTAAGTGCGGTCACCTTGCCAGGCTATTTCCTATGACAGCCTCTGTCCCTGTTCTACGACCTGGGATCCCATTTCAGGAAGTCTTTTTGAGCTTCAGATAGTTTATGGTAACTTCCTTTTTATTTTTTTAATCTTTTAATAATTTTAAACAATCTTGGATATTTATATGTTTGCTATTTTTTTCTTTTGGTTTCTGAGGACAAGGTCTCATATAATCCAGGCTGGCCTCAACTCACTATGTAGCCATGGCTGACTCTGAGATTATTTTGCCTCCACTTTCCAACTGCTGGGATTACAGGCACATTTGGTCACCCCTGGCTCATATGTTCATTCTCTTTTCTGTCTTTTGTTATTTCATCTCTCGTCCCTTTCAATTCCTACTTCATTTTCATATATTTTACATTATGCTTTCTATGGAATTTGTCAGGTTCGTATATAAATATTTATTTCTGATACTGTCTCTGTGGTCTTGACCTCTGATGGAATCTTTGCTGTCAGCCTAACTGGATTAGAATCATGTAGGATGTGGGTGGCTCCATCCCATGGACTGAGACCATGGTAGAATTAATATGGACACATGTAGCACAAATTGTTATAAGGTCTTATTAATAAAGACAAACCTGGACCCAGATATTGGGGTGAACGCCGGAAGATCAGAGAAACAGAACAAGCCACAGGCACCTCACTTTGCCAATTCCTCAGCTGATCCTGATTCCTCAGACTGGAAGCCTCTGAGTCCTCATTCAAATGAATCTCAGCTGAACTGCTGCTCAAAAGCCTAAAAGCTTAACCAGCTCTAGTTCCTGGTTTTCAAGCCTTATATACCTTTCTGCTTTCTGCCATCACTCCCTGGGATTAAAGGCGTGAGTCACCATGCCTGGCTGTTTGCAGTGTGGCTTTGAACTCACAGAGATCCAGATGGACCTCTGCCTCTGGAATGCTAGGATTAAAGGTGTGTGCTACCACTGCCTGACCTCTATGTTTAATATTATGGCTGTTCTGTTCTCTGATCCCCAGATAAGTTTATTGGGGTGCACAATATATCAACCACAGACACAGGAGAAAGCAAGCCAAATGACAGAATTCGTCCTTCTCTGCTTACTGACCCACTAAGACATAATAAGAGCCGTACAAGCTCCCATGCCTGTGGACAAAACCCTCATCCCCCTGCTTTCCCCAACATCATGACTGTGTCCCTAAAAATAAATACATAATAAATAAAAGTCCTCCATCCCTTAAGTTGCTTCTTATCAGATATTTGGCCACAAAAACAAACAAACAAAAAAGACTAATTAATCTCTAAGACTTTTAAAAAAATTTTTTTTCATGTGTTTCCTGATCTTGTAGCTCCAGGTCTCAAATTTTCCTGTTTTCCTGACTATCTGCTTTTGTATTACTGCATGGAACTTTTGATTTATGGAAGGGATTTCATGATGAAATTCTTTTTAAAACTTTCATGTGGCTGTTTGCTTTATTTCTTACCTTTACTATTGTCTGGATCTCCTTAGTCTCTTCCACACCTTCCTCTTCCTCATCCTCCTCTTCCTCAGCCTCCTCTTCCTCATTCTCCTCTTCCTCATCTTCTTCCTTATCTTCCTCTTCCTCATCCTCTTCTTCCTCAGCCTCCTCTTCCTCACCTCCTCACTGTGAGTTTTAGTATAAAATGGATTCAGGAATCTTTTGAATGGAAACTGTGTGTGAGGTCTGGTTATTTTTGCCTGTGTATGTCTTTACTTAGCAGAGGCAGCAGCTAAGGGGCTCTCCTGAATATGGACCTTTTCTACTACTCTGTCAGCTTCATCTGGCTCCCTGAATGCCATGGGCATGCTGACCTGCTCAGCAGGTCACTCCTCTCCTTGAAGTCAGCTGGTCTGCACTGACTCTTTCTACCAGTCTCTGTCCCCTACTATCAATGACAGGAGAATATGACAGCTGCCTTAAGCAGTATTCTGACTGAGTCTGAGCTTCCAGCCACAGACATTCTCTCTTTCTTCCAGCATGGCTATGTGACCTTATCTGTATGTGGCAGTATTTTCTCTATGTTGATTTTCCAGAAGCTAGTATTTTCTATGAAAATGAAATATAACTTTTTCCCTATAAACAAAACAAAGTAAACAAACAATACCCGCTTCTCCCCAATTGACTCATGGTGACTGACAGGTGATGATACACATGTGTCCTGTGTGTTGCTTTGTCAGTTGGGAAGAAGGAGTAATTAATCCTTTCTCCTCTTCATTATTCAGTTTACTCTTGTGACCTAGACATGCCAACAGGAATAGAAAATAGGCCCCATGACAGGAAACATGTGAGGGTCATGCTAAGAGAAAAGAAAGGCTTGTGAATTCAGACAGATGAGCAGTCTTCGGGGACGGCGAGACCAGGCAAGGAGGTAACATTTCTGCTTCTTTCCCCAGGAGAGTCTCTGGGAATTGTGACCAGCCAGGCTCTCTACAACCTGTGCTCTGGCTCTCCAGCCCAAGGTGTCCTATGCAGATGACAGAAGGGACCCTCCTCTTGTGGAAAAGAGGAGCGGTGTCATGAGGTACTTCCCAGACGAGGATCATCTGGAAAGATGACTAGGGTTTCCTCATGTCTGTGAGAAAGCCCTGGGCTCTGTTTCTTGCAAGGGCCCTGAGCCATTTGTGAGTCCCAGGTGCCACCAAAAGAATTCTCCACTGCAGTGGAAGAAACTGGATTTTGTTCCTGGCTTGGATGCTGAGTAAGTGTAGGACTTGGCCAGCTCTCAGTGTAATGGAGCCTCAACTTTCTTTGCTGTAGAAAGAGGGAGTCAGGCTCCACGAGGTCTTCAGGTTTCTTCCAACTTTAATATTCCACAGTGTGTAAAACAGAGTCTTGGAATCTGTAACTCGCTTATGAAAGGGGTGGGACTGAGCGGAGGCAATCAGGAGAGAGTGTTAGTTACAGAGTAAGGAGTGGAGGAAGGGCAGAGGGTCACAGTTTTCAGTTTAGGCTAGAGAATTGGGTCCCTGTTATGCTCCAGCAGAGCCTCAAAGATGGGTCCATATCAGCTTATGTGTGTTGGCCAATGATGAGCTAGCTGGTCATACTACCTTGATTTTCTCAAAAGTGCTCATGGAGCAGCAAAGGCAGCCTTCCTCTACCTTAATCAGAGAGAAACACGGGTTCATGCTAAGGAAAGACTATGAATTTCAAAGACTGCCTTATGAAATGCTGCTGTATGTCCCCAACCCACCTCCCTTCACATTCTCTGGATTTCTGTGGCTCCAGGTGTTACAAGAAAACCAATTTCTCAACTACTTTGTTCTATACCAACAATTTTATTGAGGTCCCCAGGCACAGCCTGCACCACTCTACAGCAGAGGCAGGGGAGCACCAATCACTTATCAATGAGCATATTTGGCTTTGTTTGAAGGAAACCAAGCACCCTTATCACTTTTGTTTGTAGAAGCATCCACTGGAGTGCACGTAGAAGTGGGGAGTCTGGGGCGACCGGGAGGAGAGGGAAACGTGAGTCTGGCTCCTGGCTGCCTTCCTCACTCACTTGAAAAGCCTCTTGGCTGATTGATCTGTGGTTTGGATGCGGGCTCCTTGCAGGACTCTGGAGTCTGTGCTTGTCACGCATGGCTGACATTCAGCAGTACACTCATGAGGTGAACAATGACTAGGTGGATACTAATTGGTTCGTTCCAGCACATCTTCCCAGGAAGTGTGGCAGACTTTCAGTTTCCAGTAGCCATGGGACAAGCATGGCATGCGGGAGAGAAGCCATTGAAAATGGAAACGACTTTCACTGATTGTTTTCCAAGTTCTCTTGGAGAAAAAAAAAAAAAAAAAAAGCAGCTTTTTAAAGCCAGAGCTGGCTTCTGCCGGTGTGAGATTTGCAAGAGAGATGGGCAAGAGATGTGAGGCCTGGCATGCTGTGGGCCTGTTATTTTAAGAACTGAAGGGAAGAGGCTGGGGAAGGCCAGATTTCTTGGCCCATGCAGTATAATGATTACAGATGTTTAGGGGAAACTGGGAAAGACCCTACTTGAAAGGAAGCTATATATGTGGAAACCTGAACTTCCTGCAAAAGCTATAAGTCTTCTGCAATCCAGCCCTGAGCAGCGGCTGTCACAAGATCTATTGCAGTTCATTGCAAAGCAGAAGGGTCATACAGTTTTGGATCATTTTTACCAAAGCAATGGATAACTCACTGTGAAGGCCAATTCCCCCAAAGGGCAAGAGACTGAGAGTCAGTCAGAGGTTGGGACTGGTGATACGAAGACACATCATCATGAGGACCAGAGGCAGAGATTGACTCACCCAGGACAAGACAAACTGTATTTTGTGTTGTCTAAGTTGATTCTGACAGCTTATGGTTCTTCTTCCAACCCACTGGTAAAAGGTGAAGCCCCAGAAAAGACTAGATTCAGTGTTCTGTTTTAAAAAATATTTATACATGTGTTTATATATTTGTGTGAGCATGTGCATCCCATTGCACACGTGTAGGTCAGAGGACAGCCTGTTCTTTCTCTCCACCATGTGAGATAAACCCCATGTGCAGCTGCCCTCACCTACTGAGCCACCTCCCTGGCCCCAGAGAGACTCAGGATTCCTCATGTTTTGTCTTTCTACCCAGCACCCCACTAACTGCTGGTCCCCCAACTTCAGGTATCTTCCTCAGCATCCATATGGGGTTTGTTTTCCTTCCCAGCTCTCTCTGCACTGATTATTGTTTGAATTGCTTCCATACTTTCTAACCCTTCCTCCTAGATGCTTTCTTCTGCCCTTCCTTTGTTCCATCTGTCCAAAGGTAGCTTTGGTGGCCCCTCAAGGCTCCAACAGATGGGAGGCTTGGGCAAGCAGCCTCTGGACAAGTTTCAGTAGTTCCTGCCTCCAGGTTCCTGCCCCCTTTCAGTTCTTGTCCCGACTTCCTTGGATGATGAACAGAAATGTGGAAGCGTAAGCCAAATAAGCCCTTCTCTCTGCAACGTGCTTTCTGTCAGCTGGTTCATCATAGCCGTGCAAACCCTAACTAGTTCAGCAGGGAAGGGTGCATTGTCCTGGTAGTAACACCCATGGTTGTTATGATGGTTAAACTCGGCTTTGGGAAATGCCATTTATTCCCCTCTAATCTAGTCGTCACATATTTCTGGGTACCTATCACATTTTCGGATCTATCCCCCATTGCTGAAGATCAAAGAGTGGGCCGTATAGAATATTTTCTATTCACTGTCCTGTTTCTCCAGGCACAGTCCCTTTCCGCTTTGCTCATGTGAAGGCAGTCATCGCCGACCCCTGCCCTTGACCTTGGGCAGCCCCACTGCACGTCAGCTGTTCTGGAGGATGGCCTGCCAACACACTTGAACAACTCCCGTTCCAGTGCTACAGAACATGGCTGGAGAAATCTCTCCTAGGCCCGGTTGCTGTCTTCACTGATTGGGTCGGAAGTGTGCACTGCTTTGCAGATGTGAATGAAGACCTTACAGTACAGAGATTACTCAGATTATCCAGGCGGGTGCCAAGTGTAGCCACATCTCTCTCCATTAAACTGGAATCAGAGGGAGATTCAAGGGCACGTGTAGACAGAGAAGAGGAGTTCACATGACCAAAGATGCAGGAACAAGAATTATGAAGTCGCTAAGCAATGGATGGATATGGAAAACTGGAGGCTCACCTCAGCAAGCATGGGAAGCCACTGGAGGCTCACCTCAGCAAGCATGGGAAGCCACTGGAGGCTCACCTCAGCAAGTATGGGAAGCCACTGGAGGCTCACCTCAGCAAGCATGAGAAGCCACTGGAGACTCACCTCAGCAAGCATGGGAAGCCACTGGAGGCTCACCTCAGCAAGCATGGGAAGCCACTGGAGGCTCACCTCAGCAAGCACAAGTCTTTCCCAGAACCTCAGACCAAGACTGGTTCAGTCTACACCATAAACTCAGCTCCACAGACTCGTTTCAAACTTTGGCTTCTAAAACTGTAACTTTGTGGTATTTCTTTACAGCCCTGTTTGGAAACTACTCACTCTTGTTATCCACTGACCATTAATTAGTTCAGTCTCTGCACACCCTTCTTTGAGGTTTCTGCCCTCAGGTCCCACCTCCTGAATCTTTTCTTCCCATTGTTAATGACCATAATTCCGAACCACTACCCTCAAATCACTGCACACTGACTTCTGACTCACACTTTTCCACCTTGAATCCTGTCATCATCCTGTGACTTTAACATCCAGGAAGATACCCAGCCCCTTAGCTAGAATTCAAGTTGCTTGGCTCCCCATGCTCCACAGAGACTCGTTCACGTGGCTTCATAGTGTACCTTCACAATCTCATCCTTGGCCTCAATAGCACTCCAAATTATCACACACCAGGAGTCTTCGACTCCATCTGCCTTGCCCTAATCCTCCCTCCTTTCTTTTCCTGGGATGCTTTGGTTGATTCCACATCCGCACTCTGGCCATAGGCCAGGGAACCACAGAAGACACACTTTGGCCATTAGTCTGCAGGTCCCCAGCTCTCTCATCTGCTTGGTTTCCAGTAGAACCTGGAGTGGAAACTTCTAACCTCAGACCAGCTAAGTCAGATGCCAGCACCTCCTTCACTCAACAACACGCCCTCTCCAACTTCAGCTGGTCACCGCTGGTCCTTCCTTTGTTCCCTCTTAGGACATACCTCCAGCCTTCATGACACCATATTTGTCTTCTCTGGATGTTTCTAACCAAACTTCAATTCTTTCCTAAGATTCCTGAGGCCACAGAGCCAGGAAGGTAGAGTCAACTGCCTCCCACCAGTGCCTCCTTGCTGTGCTGTAGGTAAATATTTCTTTCCTTTGTCAGTTAGTTTGTTAGTTGGTCATCACCTATCGTTGCTTCTGCTTGTTTTCATTGTTTCAAAACACCACAGACTGCTTCAGTTTGTAGTCAGTAAAATGCCTTCTTGGGGTTGGGGAAAGGGTTAACAACTGGCTAAGAACACTTGCTGCACTTGCAGAGAACCCAGGGTTGAGTCCCAGCACCCACATGGCAGCTCACTCATGTGGTGGTATTGTGTTCCCCAAAATATTGTGTACCCTAATAAACTTATCTGGGGTCAGAGAACAGAAAAGCCACTAGATACTTAAGATAGGCAGTGGTAGCACACGCCTTTAATCCTAGCATTCCAGAGGCAGAAATCCATGTGTTCAAGGATACAGCCAAGCATGGTGACTCACACCTTTAATCCCAGAAAGCAAGCCTTTAATCCCAGGGAGTGATGGCAGAAAGCAGAAAGGTATATAAGGCATGAGGAGCAGAAACTAGAAGCATTTGGCTGGTTAAGCATTTGGCTGGTTAAGCTTTTAGATTTTGAGCAGCACAGTTCAGCTGAGAGCCATTCGGATATGAGGACACAGAGGCCTCCAGTCTGAGGAAACAAGATCAGCTGAGAAGTTGGCCAGGTGAGGTTAGCTGTGGCTTATTCTGTCTCTCTGACCATCCAGCATTTCACCCCAATAACTGGCCCCAGGTTTGATTTTATTAATAAGACTCTCTAAGATTCATGCTATACACTCATCCATCTATAACTCCAGTTCCAGGGTATCCTATGCCCTCCTCTGACCTCTGTAGGCACCACATGCATGTGGTGCAAATACACACATGTAGGCAAACACTTGTACACATAAAACTATTTTCTTACAAAAATGTGTGTGTGTGTGTGTGTGTGTGTGTGTGTGTATGTTTAATGCACATGAGATTTTTGGACCTCAGCATAGGGATTAATATTAAGTGGGGTACAGACAGGTTCCCCAAAGCAGTTGACTATCATGGCAAGTCCTCTGACCTTTCTCATCAGTTAATGAGCAAATGTACTGGCTAGTTTTAAATTATTTTCTCTCTCTCTCTCTCTCTCTCTCTCTCTCTCTCTCTCTCTCT